>CAUYRT010001406.1:0-45907 GCA_963574885.1 Lepilemur ruficaudatus
TTTCTTTCTTCCTTGCTTGCTTCCTTCCTTCCTTCCTTCTTTCCTTCCCTCCCTCCCTCCCTCCTTTCTTTCTTTCTTTCTTTCTTTCTTTCTTTCTTTCTTTCTTTCTTTCCTTCCTTCCTTCCTTCCTTCCTTCCTTCCTTCCTTCCTTCTTTCTTTCTTTCTTTCTTTCTTTCTTTCTTTCTTTCTTTCTTTCTTTTCTTTCCTTTCTTTCTTTCCTTTATTTCTTTTGACCAAGTCTCACTCTGTTGCCCCAGCTAGAGAGCTGTGGCATCAGCCTAGCTCACAGCAACCTCAAACTCCTGGGATCAAGTGATCCTTCTGCCTCAGCCTTATTTTTTCTCTTTCTTAGTGGTGTCCTTTGAAGCACAAAAGTTTTTATCTGGATGAAGTCTAGTTTATCTTTTTAAAAAGTGTGTTTTGTGTTTTGGTCTTAAATCTAAAAATCCATTGGCTGGCCGTGGTGGTTCATGCCTGTAATCCTAAGCACTCTGGGAAGCTGAGGCGGGAGGATCGCTTGAGGTCAGGAGTTTGAGATTGGTGTGAGATGCCCTGGCACTTTAGCCCAGGTGACAGAGCCAGACTCAAAAAAGAAAAAAAAAGAAAAAAGCAAAGTCTAAAAACCCTTTGCCTAACCAAGGTCACAAGATTTATGTCTGCATTTTCTTCTAAAAATGTTATAGTTTTATCTTTTACATTTAGGTCTTTGATCCATTTTGAGTTAATTTTCATATACAGTATGAGTTAGCGGTCCAACATCATTCTTTTGCATGTGGATATCCAGTTGTCTCAGCACCATTTGTTGAAAAAAGACTATTAAAGACTATTCTTTCCCTCATTGAATTGTCTTGACACCCTTGTCAGAAATCAATTTTCCATAAATGTGAGAGAGTTTATTTGTGGACTCTCTATTCCATTTCTTTGGTCTATGTGTTTATCCTTATGTCAGTACCATACTGTTTTGACTACTCTATCTTTGTAGGAAATTTTAAAATTGAGAAATGTGAGTCCTCCAACTAGGTTTTGCGTTTTCAGGATTGTTTTGGCTATTCTGGGTCCCTTGAATTTCCATATGAATTTTAGGATCAACATATCAATTTCTACAAAGAAGCAAGGTGGAAATTTAATGGGGAATTGAATGAATTCAATGGGGATTGAATGAATGAATTTAATGGGGAATATATGAATTTTAATGGGGAATATATGAATTTAATGGGGATTGAATCTATCAATTTGGGGAGTTTTACAAACTTAACAATATTAAGACTTCAGATCCATAAATATGGGATGTCACCAGCAACCTCTTCAATAGTTTTAGAATTTGTTGAGAGCTTCTCTGGTTTCTGACAGGAGATGAACTGTCACATGCTTGATTTCTAGTGTCTGAGACCTACCTTGGGAAACCAGCGAAGGCTGGTGCAGTGGACTTTGCTTTCTATCGAAAGGAGTTACCCATAGACACAAGGCCTCCCTAGTCATGTAGTTCCTTCTTGACATGTAAAAGCTGAGATAACTCTGGCTTCATGGTATGAAATTCTACTTTCCCATGTTTCCATTTGGCACTCTATTACTCAATGTTAAAAATGTATCACACCAGGGATTAAACCAGATTTTGTGACTTTACTAGCATTCTTGAAGTTCTTAAATGGAGTGACTAGTACTGATTTCTCAATGACCACAGTGAGGCAAAATAGCACTTTTAACCTTCTGGCAAATTCTGAACTTCCCTAACACAGGGGCCACATCATTTGTTTTGGACCACACTCTACCAAATCTGCCTTTGTCTTATGAATACAGAGAGAATGTGAGGTGTCCCTGAACCCACCAGTTACTGCTCAAGTGTCCACCTGCTTTGATGATTCAGAACCAGCCTATGAAAAGCACACTATAGTGTACATGAGAAGAGCAAGAGAGATGACTTGGCCCCAAGCCAGCGGAAAATGTGTTAGTTGCATTCCACAGTCTGGGTCATGGGGTAAGACAAATTATCCCATCTGGCCTTAGACCTATCAAGCTCCTGCGGGAATGCAGTGGCTTTGACACACAATGTAATCTTGTAATCCTCTGTCCATCTGTGACTGGCTGGCTCCTCTGGAAGGAAAGAAGCTACTCTGCCTCATGCTGCTCTCTTGCTTGCTGCCCTGGAACCATCTCTGCTTCATGGCCTGAGAGTCGTTCTTGCTCCTAGGCCAGCCAAGCTGCCGCAGTGTGTCATTTCTCTGGGTCTTCCATGTGGGCAGTTGGTCTGCAAGCACCGGTCAGTATCTGAGCCTGCTGCGAGGTTATCTCCCACACTCGTGGAACATACTTGGTAAAAGCAAACATACATAGAGGAAAAGAAAGTTCCTGAAGTTCCAAAAAACATGCTATGATTGATTTGATCAAGAGTTGGCTTTTTATTTTTAAAGGAAAGAGCAGATTCTGTGCATTATTTACACAGGACATCATTTCATTGTCAATACTGGATAGACTCATAATTTTTCGTCGGTAAACTTGTTTTGAGTAAGTAGCTGGTAAGGACCTTTTTGAATGTAAAGAAGCCTTTGCTCTTCAGTTTGACTCCAGATTTGGGGCCAAATAATAAACATAAGCCCAGGGAAGCAAGTCAATTCTATTTCCTCTCCTCCCCGAAGCCGAGGTTGCTCCAGGGGAATTGTCAGGAGTCGCTGGGAAGGTGGCAGTGTGTAGTGTAGCAGTGAGGCTTTTGTGAAAAGGGCAGTGAAATCTAACACGGAAGCCGGGCTCTTCCCCGACCAAATCCACAGGACGGTGTCACTGCTCGGCCGCCGAGGACACCGAGGAGAGACTGGTCAGGTAGGTTTGGAGCCAGAGATGAGGGTCCTAAGGGCCTTACCCTCTTTACAGAGAGATTGACACACCCAAATTGAGGAAATCTTGCCCTAACCTGACATACTAAGGAAGTTAGCCACCTTCTTACCACGTGGGCCGTCCACCCGTCCTCCCAACTTCACCCTGCTGCCTAAGGCTTGGCTGACTTTTTCTCTTGCAGGAACTGAGACAGTTTTATTTCTACTATATTTGATAGTCCCATTTTACCTACTCATAAAATAAGTCTTCAAAATGAACTACTATGAAACAAAATTAACCAAAACAAAAGCTACATTTGACATTGCAGATCCTATTTCCAAAAAAAATGTACTATTTTTCAAAAGAAAAGACATGCATTTTTATTATAGTGCATGGTTATTTAAAATCATAATTTATTAGCCAATAGCCTATTTTGTCAAAAAGAGGCAGATTGAAGTAGAAAAATGGGGAAAAATGAATACCATCCAGGATATAGGCAGTGTCCTGGGCTGCTTCTCCTACAACTCTGCTCCACAGACAGACAGATAAACAGACAGACAGACACACACACACACACACACACACACTGCTGTAAAAAGAGACTGGCTTTTCAAAATGATTATTCTGAAATTTCCAATGTCAGTGAAATGTAATTAGCTCTGTGTGTGCGTGTGCACTGACACACGTATTTCCAGAGTAGTAGAGTGATATGCTTCATAAAGTATTTTCCAAAAACGACAGAAACAGGCTGATGTTTATGTCTTCCTTTCTGCTTTGACTTCAGTCAGCCCAAACACCTATTTGCTGAGCATTACAGCTAATCAAGACTTCATTCCAGCTGTCTGGGAACATATGCCGTCTCCAGCCCGGTTCCCAGTCCTGGCTAAGATCACTGTCACCTGGGAACTCTTTTACTTGCATAATCCCAGTCCCTGCCTCACACCTACTGAATGAGAATTTGGAAGGTGGGTGAGGAGGAAGAGGTGGATGGAGCCCCTGCCAGTCCATAAAGCACCTTTTGTACAAATCTGGACAAGATTTGGAAACCCCTCAGGGTATACTCCTTGGCACAGGGAGTGTGTGCTGAATTTCTGGCCTGACTTAGCCCCTCGCCAGGGGCGCTTGTGTAGTGCAGCACTGTGTGTCATTTAAAAAGCTGCCCTGTGGCCAGGCAGTGGCAGTTTCCAGCCTGTAGAGTGTCATCTGCTATGCCTTATTGCTCTAGCTATTGAGGAGGTTTCAGTCCAGGGGAACATTTCTTTAATAGAAGCCTCGTAATCAGTGGCGAAAGAGAAGAAGAGGCCTAAGGATGAGTTTATACCAGAATAGAAAAGCTAGAGGCTAAACAGATAAAAAGGACATTAGGACGTCAAATCAAGCTCTAGGGGTCTTGGAAGAGAAAGAGAGACTAGCAAGACGTGGTATGATTGTAAGGAGGGAAAGGAGATGAGGAGCAGTAGTGGGGAGCTCACCTGCACCAGCCAGGAGGGGCAGAATTGGACAGAGGAGCCCTGCAGGCGAGTTGGTAAGAACAGTCCAGCTTCTTCACTCTTCCCGGCAAGCGAATGGCCTGCAGTGGCCTCGGCCCCTCTCCGCGAGTCAGCCCTCCTTTTCACATTTCCCCAAACACCCAGTTTGACTAGCTGAGTAAGAGAACTGCTGCTTCAGGAACTAATCTGTCCCAAGGTGATCTCTCATGAGGCTAAGTGACACCTGAACATTATAATAAGGAGAGACCTACTTCCTTTGTCCAATGACGTATAAGTGCAAATCCAAATTGAAGGTAATAACTTTAGTCAAATGCGCTTAGTGAACAGCCACAAGTGCAAATGACTCACTATCTGACCCTTTGGGGTATTGAGGAGGCGAGAGTGTGTCTGCCAAGTATGTCTGTCTGTCTGTATAGTCTTAGGGGAAGGGGTCATATAAAAGCAGAAGGCTGGGCTCCTGAAGTGAGGGTGGAGGAGCACTCATTTTGCCAAAAGAAAAGCTGCAGAAAAGCCAAAGCTCCCAGGTCTCCCAGTCTGCCTAGCAGTCCTTTCTGTTTGCTTTCATCCAGGTCTGGACTAAGGCACACCATGCATACTCTCCAGTACTTTTGTCTTACAACTGCAAATGTAAACGTCTCTGATTTATATGACTTATCAAGACTGTTTTCAACTTGGTTACCTATACAAAGCAGATTCTCTTTTAATGAAGCTGTAAAATCTATAGTATCCATATGGAAAGACTTGCTTTGACTACCATTTGTCCAGTGTCTCCAAATTTTATGCAACCATAGTGCTTGGGTGAAGGGAACACAGACATAAAGTGGTGCCAACTCCCATCCTGCAGAAGCTCACGTTCTACCAGGACAGACACTCTAGCAACAGATGGATACACCAGCGAATAACTTCTCCACACTGCACCACAAAGTGTTATGACTAAATACTATAATTCCTCCCTCTTTTGATCACCAAGCCCAATTATTATTAACAGCTCTAATATTGTTTAATAGCTTGTTGCCCAGGAACAAGACATTGAATCGAAATTATTTCCTTCATTCACTAATGTCCCAAATATTGCAATACTGGCATAAGGAATACAAGCAATTAAATAAGACAAGGATTTTGGGTTATATCTCTGAGAAGGGAAATAATGACACCCCAGATGATCTATTTACTGCATTCATGCAATCACAAATGCCCTGTGAATGCTGATTTCACATTGAGGCCGCTGGCATAATGCACCAGGCATTAAATTCACGGACATTTCTTTAGGGCTGCTTAGCTGAAGTTTATCACGATCATTCAGCCATTGCCTAGCAACTTGTGAAGGCTATCAAAGAGCTCTTTGTCCTCAGTCCTGGCAAAAACAGTCCTCACAGATCTCCTTATCAGCATTAGAACATTTATCAGAAAAAAATGCTTCCACTGAACTAGAGACTGCTGCAAATTTAAAGCTACCCTCTTCCCATTTTGCCCCTTCTTCCAAGTATTTTAGGAAGTTATTTCCTGGAGTAACTAGTATTAAGCCTTTTATTTGTTTTTGGTAAATATTCCAAAGGAATTTTCTCAAGATGTCTCTTAATTCTTCTATTGCTTTGTAATCTGGGCCAACATTAAAAAACACAGACCTGAGCTCCTAAAGGTATATCTTCTCAAAAATAAGCTAGACAGGTATCCCCATCCCCTTAGCAGGGAAGGGTCACCATTTTAAGCACACAAACTGTACGTATGTAGGGTTTCCTGGCTTGCGTGAAGACTTCTCCAGGGAAGCAAAGAATGATATGGTTGCTCCATCCAGCTGGAGGGTGGTCCTGAATATCACGTAGAAAAGAAGAACTGTGCTTATTGATTCACTCAGCAAATATTTATTTAATACCTTCCATGTACTAGGCACTGTGGTGGCAAAAACAGGCACTGTTTATCCCTCATGGAGCTACCAGAATTAATTAATGTCCTTGAGTGGGGTATGGGAGGGGATCCTTCATCTGCATTTTTTTGCATATCTCTCCAAGATTCATCTGCCCTTGCATCCCAGCTGTGATTGATTTAGTTCAATGCCTTGTCATTTTTATCATTTTTCACCTGGGGAACCTAAAATAGCCACCTGACAGGTCTTCTTTCTTCCAGGCTCACCATCTTCAAACCACCTTCTGCTTTTCTATAAAACCCAAATTTAATATGTTCCCTTCTTCTTAAAAATTGTTCATCTGGTCCCTGTTGACACCAGCAGTCCCACTCCACAGCACGGTCTTCTTGGCCCTTCTCAACGTTGGCGCTGCTTGGCCGCCTGGACGCCTCACCTGCTCTTCCCAGCACCTGAGTTTCCGCTGTGTCCAACAGTTGGCCTGCCTGAAGGATAAACACAGACCTCTTCCTCCAGCCTGGAACCCTCTTCCTCTTCCCTCTACCTCCTTGCCTTATCAAGATCCCCAGAGTTGGGTGTGCCTAGTCTGTGGTCATTATGACTCTCAGTTACCTTCTTCTTAGAGAACTTCTCATCAGCAAGCCAGCAGCTGGCCAGATCCTTGGAATGTTCATTGAATTAAATACTCTTTTCTGTCTTTGACAAACAAGGAAACAAAAAAATACCTTGTAGGACTCTAGCAGAGTTGGCAAAGAATAAGATAAGATCAACAGAAATAATTAAGGAATAATACACGCATACACACACACACACACACACACACACACACACACAGCCAGAAAATGGTCAAAGCAAACTGATAGCTCTTTATCCCAGATAATATTTCATTGCAGGGTTGTTCTTACATGGAGGTCACGGCAGCAGCCATATGTACCTGGTGTAACTTAGAAGGACACTTACACAGTACTCCCACCATGATCCTCAGTGCCTAGAAATCTGTGAGATACTTATTTCTTAAGCTCTTAAAAATATGTGCTCTCTTAAAATATTAATATTCTCCAAAGAAAGTACACCTCCAAATAATAAATTTATCTTGTCCTTTCCTGACTATAAGATGAAGGGGAAGATAACTGGAGAGGACAGAGGGTCTGAAGGGGAGGAGTAGCAATAGAAGAAAGACAGCTCCATACTTTTCTCCCGGAGTTGCCCCCTAACTGAGACTCACTGATATTTGCCTCCAAATAAATTATGCATTAATATCTGCAAAATGATGACTCATTTTTGCTGATGATAGAATAAAAGAAAAGTGCTTGAATTTTTAAAATAGGGCTGCTAATAGAAGTTTTATAATTTAAATTCAAAGGAAAGATTTCTTTGCAATCCTAAAATAAAAGTTATTTACAAGTAAACTTGATTCTATTGAAATATGCTTATATGATTAGAGACAGTAGGTATGATAGATGATCTGTAGAATTCCCTATGATTCTCTGGAAATGAAATGATGGGTAAATCATGTGCAACAAGCTCATCTCTGCAACGGATCTCCTTGCTATATCATGGGCCTTATTATATGAGCATTACCTTGATAAAGTTGATTATGACTGATGGTTATGCTAACCAGCTGGACAAACCTCTTAAGGGAAGACAAATCAAATATGAAATAAAGGATCTTTTTATTCAGATCTGCCCATCTGGCCTATAGTCATTTTCCTTAACATGTTCTGATGGATGATGTGCTGAGTTATACATAAATTGTGATAACCTATAATGTAAAAAAAAAAAAAAAAAAAAAAAACAGCATATACTTTTGACCTAAAGTGTACTCAATTTCATCCTGACTGAATTCATTAAAGGTAATGTGAAGTAGTGATTTGGCAAGTAGCTGATACACTGAATCACCATAAATGGCTAAATCTTACCCTCCCAAATTCCACAAAAATCAGAACTAATTTTCAGGATGACTGTTAATCAGATTAACCAGATAATTTTTCAGCTTTCACTTCTTCAAAATCCTCACTGGGATTTGCCTTGATGGCTGCAGACCAAAATGCCTTTGTTTGCCTGAATCTTTGTGAATCAGGTGTCCCCGTATCAGCCACTGTCCAACGGGAGTCTTGGCTCACAGTCCAGTCGGTGCTGAGGACCTGAATTTGAATGGAGACTGAAACCTGCAGCAGGTAGCCTTCCTAGTTCTTCTTTAAATTCACAAAGCAAAGTTTAGGTTTGTGGTCTCCTTTTAAAGCGGTTTGCTGCTTAACGTTTTGATTTTTTGTCCAGTATAGGTGTGAGTAAAAATACCAGATAAGGTTGTGGTTGGTTTGTCACATTTGGGGAGGGAAGAGTTTGCAGTTTCATCTCAGTTTTTCAAAAGAAATTTGAAAAAAAAAAGTTCATATATTTGTGAATGCAAGAATAAAAATAGCAGTAGGCCTAAATTCCATATTTTATTCTGTAGGGAGCATTTAAACCCCAATCGGCTTTATACACAGACTTTGTCTCCTTTCTTCAGCCAGTGGGCCAAACTGAAATAAAAGTCTATTGTTGGTTCAAGTGAGACACAATGAGGTCTGCATGCTTTCATGCCTACTTAACAGCCTTTACCATGTGGGAGACTTTCAGAAGGAAAAACCCAGGAAGAGCAAGAAGTGGAGAATTACTGTTCAGCGGAAATGGCTGCATACCAATTAGCAACATCCATGTCATAGTCTGGGGCTGCTTTGCTGCTTCCATTTTAGGGTTCGGGCTGTGGTGACTTTTCTCCTAATCATTTTAGAAGCAAAAACTGTAGTACAAAACATGGCCTTCTCAGCATCCCTGGTGCTGGGTGGTTGTTAGTGTTCTGGAATCCCAGAGGGTGTGTGTGCTTGTTCTCAACGTGCTTTCATTTGGTCTGAGGCCAGCAGTCGCCAGTTCACTACTAATTACATAACTCGCTGCCTTTCAATGCAAAGAGCATCTCTTTGAGTTGGGAAGAATTCTGACTAGCAAGAAAGAGGCCCCTATTGTATTTCAAATACAAATTTACAGAAGAGACTTCCATTCATCTCAAATAAAACCTGGTTTTATTTCTAATTTTGCAATCTTCATTTCCCTGTATGTTTTCTTTAGGCATTTGTTTATTCATTCATGACTGATTCTAAAGTTTCTCAGTGTTCAAAATGAGAGTTAAACACCTACATACGATTTCGTAATAATCAATAGCTTAGACAACAGCTATAAATGACATCAGTTGTGAGACTCTGCCTATATCTGCCCAGTGTCAGATTACATTTTTAAGGAGCAGTTTGGTGGCACATGTTAGTGCATCTTTTTTCTGTGCAATGTATCCTCAAAATATTTTAAGATTGTGTTTATTTGTTTACTCCAGGGGAGAGTTTTCTTTATGTAAAGAAGTGTGACCACTTTGTATTTTGCCTTGTCATTTTCTACTTTGTTTATTTCTCTGTGAAAACAAATGGTGAGGGAGAAGGAAGTTACGGAGGGCTAAAAGATACAGTATTTTGGATAAATTTTGCCTTCAGAACCCTTGGGCTTCTCCTCTGCTCCTTCACCTAAAGAAGAAAAATCAATATTTTGACTTTTTTGTGTTTTTCCTTCTTTTTCTGTTTTATTTCTTCTTCATGAATCCATAGAAAATAGTTCTGGGTATTATTTTAATGCTGTGCTGATACTGTGTATTGATGCATATAAGATGATAACTGGACTTTAAACCTTGCCTCATCTGTGCTCAGTGCTGCCCATGTACTCAGTTTTGGTGCTGTGAGCTTAGTCCTCATCTTTGAGTTAGCATCTGCTGAAGCCCCACACTGCCTTTCCCTCCGCCTCACCCCATGCACTTTGTTTCAGGTGTGCACTGTGACAGCGTGTGCGCTGAGGGACGCTGGGGTCCCAACTGCTCCCTGCCCTGCTACTGTAAAAACGGGGCTTCGTGCTCCCCCGATGATGGCATCTGCGAGTGTGCCCCGGGGTTCCGAGGCACCACTTGTCAGAGAAGTAAGTGTCTCTCGCGAGGCGGTCATTTACCTCTTCCCTTCCCCGGTGTCGTGCAGAATAATGCTCCCTGCGCTGCCAGTGATGCTCCGCTGCAGCTGAGAGCAGGAGAGAGAACAGCAGGGCGCCTGTCCTTGGCAGGGCCGACCTGAATGGCGCTCCCCAAGAACTCCCCCAGTCCTCAAAACTGACTTAGCAGATGGGGCTTCAACCATCTCTTCTCAGTAACGATTTCATTGTCTTATTGGCACCACCATCAGGATATGTTTCTTGATCTTTCCTGAAAGCTTGCCAATGGTGTTCCAGAAATTCATTGACCTGTAAATATTTTATTCGGTAATTTGGCGTTGGCCTTACCTCAGTTAGCAGAAGTCAACAGTCAGCCAAACCTCGAGGCAAATCGTGCATCCTCAAAGTCAGTGCCAAGGGGAAAACAGAATTGCAAAGTTAAAAATGGGGACTGTTGACACTGGTCAGTAAAAATTTTAAGTTAGGAAATGGTCCATAATATTCTACTAAATCTTTCAGTAAATGTAATCAAGAAAAAATATGACTAATTATGAGATACACTATTCTAATTTTTTAAATTGCCTTTTTCCCATTGAGAACACTATGTAGTTATCCTAGATTTAAATACAAATAATATCTTGGGAAGAACTTAAGTATATAACATTTTGCCTAGTGACTTTTTGATTGTAATCATTAACCTAGACAATTTAGAGGAGGAAAGGAAATCTAATTTTGACTGTAGGTGTATTTATTGCCAGTAATGACTCTTAAAGAATAAAGGATCAAAAAATGGTTTGAGAGTACTTATTTAGGACTTATTATTAATAGTATTCAGAATTTTATTTTCTTCATCTCTTCATTCACTTGACAAAAATTCTTTGAGTTCCTGCTCTATGCCAAGCCTTGAGCTACTTGGGGCCTTAAATGAGAAAATTAAAAGGACTAAGACATTTACTTGCCCTCAAGGAATTCATAGTTTAGTGCCTTCTTTTCCTTATTAAAGAGTGCTCTTGTTCCTTTTTTCCTTCTTTATACTTGGAGAATTCTCAGTATCTTTTTTTTAAGTGTTTTTTTTTTTCCTCCCAAACTGTAACTAGATCCTGATGTGGAGTATGAGAGAAAGGCACCTCAGAAAGGTAACAACCAGTTTCCCTTCTATTTCAGTCTGTTCCCCTGGTTTTTATGGGCATCGCTGCAGCCAGACATGCCCTCAGTGCGTTCACAGCAGCGGGCCCTGCCACCACGTCACGGGCCTGTGTGACTGCTTGCCTGGCTTTACGGGCGCCCTCTGCAATGAAGGTAAGAGCGGGTGTGCTGGGAGATGCGCTGATGATTAGCAGCCCCGCCCAGGTCTGCCTCAGGCCTCCTCCCAGGCTTCCCAAAGGATGCGTTTTTCGGCTGTTAGCCAGCAGTGCCTTCTGGTGTGCTGTGTCTGCAGCTTCTGAAATAGGGCTCTGAGCTTTGGAATAGCTGACTTGCCATTCCAGCAAAACCCCTTTATTCTCTGAGCTGTGCTACTCTTCAGCTTTAGCAGGAAACATCCTCCCATGAAAAATCAATAGGAGGAAGGATTTTGACTCCCTGAGCAAGAAGCTGTGAAGTCAGATTTCTAGAAGTGTGATGATGTCAGGATCCTGGTTTGGGATGGTTTAATGAGGATCTCTGGCTTCATGTATTTGTGGAAATGAGCCCATTCAAGATGAGGGATGCTGCTGAGCAGAGACAGCTACTAAATGAGCAGCTGGGTTGGAGACCTTTAAAGTCATTTCCTGTGCTAAGAATCTAGGGCTCTGGGAGATGGGTTGTGATTGTGAGTTACTGACCTATTGCTTATTCACAGTGTGTCCCAGTGGCAGGTTTGGGAAAAATTGTGCAGGAATTTGTACCTGCACCAACAATGGAACCTGTAACCCCATTGACAGATCTTGTCAGTGTTACCCGGGTTGGATCGGCAGTGACTGCTCTCAGCGTAAGTTGGTGAACAATTTATCAACTATTCTTATCTGCTTTCAAATTATTTAGGATTGAGGTGTGAATGTTGATGTAATCAAGAAAGAATATCTGACTAATTATAAGACGCATTCTAGTTTTTAAATTCCTTTTTTTTTTTTTTTATTAAGAGCTCTATACAATGGTCCTATATTTCAATCCAAATCATGTCTTGGAAAGAGCCTAAGTATGTAACATGTTGCTTATTCACTTTTCAGTGTCTCACCATCTATTGAATTAAAACAAAAATAGCTGTATTTGGAAGTCGATCTCTTCATTTTGTGTTTCTCTGGAGGTTAATTATGGAGAAATAAAAAAGTAGAATTTAAATGGTGTAAGCCTTAGAAACCTACTGGAGTCCTACGAAGGCCAGCCACCTACCTGCGGTGCACAAGCTCACCTCTAGCTTAGCCTCCCCCACGTGCCTCCCACACCACTGGATTGCAGATAGGAGTCGTGTGACCCTATGAGGGACTATATAGATGACTTTTAGGTTGCTCATGTCATTAAAAGATAACATTGAACATAAGTCGTTGTTAATGCTTTGAAACGGGTCAGTGCAACTTCTAAAAGTATTCGCCTTTTGACCAAGGAATAGCATATGTACAGGGTAATCTGGTTCCCTTCATTATACATTTCATGGTACATACTGAGTTTATATTGAATCCACCCATTATGCACATAAGAGAAATCAAAGAGTGACAGTGTACTGATTTCACGTGGTGGTTTATTGGTCATTTAATTCAAACTTTACAATTATCATCAACCTGAAAATGTTAATTGATGAGCAACATATTTTAGCTTAAAGATTTTTTTCTGAATGTTATTTTTTTCTCTTGAATAGTTCAGGCTGTACCCCATTTGTGAAGAATAATGAATCAAAGCCAATAGATCTTGAAAGTATAACTTTTGGTGGAAGAAGTCTTATTAGATATAATTTCTTACTGTGTGTTTCACTCTTTTCTGGGGGCACCACTCAGAAGTAACCACAGCCTGTTCAAATCTACATGTGTTGCAAGGACTCTGGCTCAGGCTAGCACGTGGATGGATTGAGGAATAAATACTCAAGACAGGGTTTGGGGAGAACAAAAGGCCCAATATTGTTATAAAATGATTGATTTATTTTGCTCCTTTTTAAAGTACTCTTTATTTTGGAAGTTGATCACTGCCTTATTTGAAAGAGGAATGTGCTAGAAGGAACAAAAATGGGAACACCAATACGAATGGAGACTATAGTGTTGACTGCCCCCATGATCACTGCAGAAGAAGATGATTTATTTGGCAAAAGCCTTGGGAATCATTGATTTCACTGATTCCGTTATGGGCTCTGTGGAACAATCTTAATATTTCTTCTCAGCTAATTGCATTTTGTTTAAAAGAGAATAAAAAAACCATAGTAAAAACAGAGACTTTGAAAAATTAAAGGGATACATTTAAAGGGGTAGGTGTCCTTGGCAAAATGATTTTTTAAAGCCCCATGGTCTACATTTTACCTTTTGGGAATATAAAAGTTGGGTGATCTTTAGTCCCATTTTCTGATCATAACCAATAAAAGGAGTTAGCCTAATGCAAGTGAGTTACCTTAGAAAACTATATTATATGCTTAAGGTATAGGGCTTACGAAAGTGTGTTAAGTATCATCTAAGGAATACGTTGTTTCAGGTAAAGCGTGCTCCATCCAGGATCACCTGGGCTGGACGTTCAGCTGTTTTCACCCAGAGTCTTGCTGTGGCCTTGAAAAGAGATGCTGTATTTATGTAACAAATAACAAATATTATTATTAGTCTGTGTGACCTTGGACAAGTCACTGTTAACTTTTTGGGGACTTTAGCTTTTTCATCTGTAAAATGAGGGTGTTGTACTTAGGAAATTTATTCTGATGTTCATTCCGGACCTTGAATGTCAACCATCATTTTTCCCTTGCTTTTGGGCAAAATGGTGTGCACAATTATGGAAGATTTCTTTTTTCATTTTTTAAAATTACTTCAGATTTATTACTTATTGTTTGTATTGGTCCATATTCCCTACTGGGTATCCTTATGGAAATTACAGGTGGTCCTCCTTTCATGCAATTAAAATTTGTTCCTGAAGCATTAGTATGAATGAAAAATAATTTTTTTGTAAACCAAATTATTTTACCACATGACCTTACATTATTATTTCACAGATACTTTATCTAACTTTCTGCTTGCTTTTCAACTGGCACTGACCCCTAATGATTTAGTTTTTATTATTTTCTACTTCTTCCAAGTAAGAGTTTCTATGAGTAAACCTATTTTTACGTACAGCTGGGAACCTTAACATTTAAAAGGAGCCCAAAGTGACGACTCTGGAGTAGAGTGAGTGTAGGATTCAGAAATCAAAGACATGAGTTAGATGACCTTGGGTCCCTTCATCTGTCTTGAGTCAAATCATTTTCCCATCTGATCTCCTCCGAGAGGCCTTCGTTAAAGGAGTGGCTCCCATCATTCTTGTCCTCCTCGTCTCATTTTATTTTTTTCATAGCACTCACCACCATTGTTTTTTCAGTTGGTTGGTTGGTTGCTTTGCCTGACTCCCCAGCGAAAATATGACTTCCTGAGGGTGGTTTGCACTTTGTCTTGTCCTCTGCTATCTCCCCTGTGCCTGGGACAGTGTTGTGCACATAGTAGGTGTTGAATGTGTGTTTCTTTGATAACTGAATCTGTATAAAGTTGAGCTGAGTTTTCCCCATCTGCCTCCCTCTGTGCTTGTGAACGAATGCGTATGTCGGCAATGGTGGGCGTTGCTGCGGTCAGCACTGCCCTCCGGGTTTCGGTGCAGAATTCGCAGCAGTGTGTTTTCTTAGTCCTCAGTTACCCTGCTACGCTCTTACACTCAGGAGCTAGGTGGGGGAGGGTGCATGGAATTCTCTCTACTTGGTACTGGCTTCTGAACTCTAACAGACCTCTCCATGTTTGTGGTTTTAGCATGTCCACCTGCCCACTGGGGCCCAAACTGCATCCACACATGCAACTGCCACAATGGAGCCTTTTGCAGTGCCTATGACGGAGAGTGTAAATGCACTCCTGGCTGGACGGGGCTCTACTGCACTCAGCGTAAGTGACTAGCCTTCTGAGGTCAGCAAGGGGAGTCTCCCCAGCCCCCAGGAAGGATACAGCCTCACCCTTTGCATGCACAGTCTGGGCTCACTGAGGGTCACTGGCATCGGAGGGCTTCATCTACCCAGGGACCTCCAGACTACATTCCTCTAAGTGTTGAGAGCAACCGTGTTCCAAGTATTCTGTTCTAGGTTATGTCAGGACACTGAGGAAGGGCAATGCTGTGCAATGATATGCAGTTTCTTTCTCTTCCTTCTTTCAACCAGACCTTATTCATGTGGATCAAATTCCCTATAACTTATTCTCACAGCACAAGCTTAGGATAAAGGATAGAGGTAGAAAGGTAGTGAAGACAACAAGCCTTTACTGCCTGATTTAATATGTGCTCTTGGAAAAGATGGAGTTCAGTGGTTCTCAAATGTAGTGAGCCTCAGAATCACTTGGAGGATTGGGTGAGTACGGAGTGCTGCCCCCACCCTCAGAATGTCTGATTCAGTAGGTCTGGGTTGGCACCTGAGAATTTCCATTTCTATCAACTGGTGGTAATGCCAGCTGAGGACCATGCTTTGAGAACTATGGTTCTTTTTTCCATTTTGTACCCCACAGTGTCCTAACCATTTTTTTTCCATTGATGTTTTTAACACCATAGGATATAATTTGAAAAGTACTCCAAAACTGAGCATCATTGGGAAAAAAAGATTATTCTTTGCCCTCTTGCCTTCGAATAAAGGAGACAAGACAGGAGAGCATATATTATGATTAGTATTAAGAATCGTGTATAATTAGAATTATAGCAATGAGCTGAGGAGGAAAGATGGGTCAGAAATTAGGCAATTCTTTTTAATACTAATTAGAGCACATAATTAGAGAATAGGCTGAATAAGTCTTTTGAAACTTTCTAGAAGGGAGTTGTAGACCTTGAACCAAGATTTGGAAGGGAAAATTGGCAAAGAAAGAGGTTAGCCCAAAAATATTCTGCAGAGATTGAATATCTATAACGATTTTTAACTCCTTAGAGAAGAGTACTCACAAGATATTATTTATAATTCTAAAATTAGGATCTGCTTCAAACAGAGGACCTTTTTTAAGTGGAAGTAGCATGGCTCAGCAGTGAACACACGGGGTCTGGAGCCAGACCTCCCTGGGTTTGTGTCACGGCCCTGCCGTCCTTCCATTTAGTAGCTGTGTGACTTAGGGCACCCTGGGCTTAGTTACTATATGTAGGATGAGAATATCCCTCCCTGCATTTCTGTGCTGCTGTAAAGATTAAGTAGGAGAACACATGAAAAGAATCCAGCACAGAGTAGGTGCCAAATAAATATGCATGAGAATGAGAGTCCTCACTGCATACTGGCATCTGTGCACTGCCTCTGCTCCTTAAAGGTTGGGCTTTTATTAAACCTCACAATAAGCAAATAGAACAATAAAAAGCACATGGAATATTTAGAAACAACCATCGAACCAGCCTGTATTGAAGCTTTCATTATGCCAGAGAGCCCTGAAACACTCTTGCAGGGCAGCTGCCAGCCTATGTGAGACAGTAGAGCTTGTGGATGTCTTTAGCCCAAGGGTCCCAGTGCCTTAAGCCTTGGAAGTGGTGCAGCAGTAGGAAGGCTTATTGCTTTTTACAAAGCACCTGTGAAGTACAGTTGGTTTTTTTTTTAAGTTAAGCATCCTACCACACATCTTTGATGAAAGTGTTATTATCTAAGTTAATAACAGATACAGTGGACAAGGCTAGTAGCAGTGTTGGAGACATTCTGTACTGCAAGTAAAAGCATACAGCTAATTTTAATATAAAGTACTCATTTCAGCCCATGGAATTTGAGTCTAGCATGCTAGTCGTTGAGTGAAAGAATGAAAGGCAGCGCCCCTCCTTCCGGGCTTGAAGGGGTGCTGTGTTAGGAGATACTCGTCTGGCCTTTAGGGATCCCAGTGATGGTTACAAGGACAAGTGCTGCACTCTTCTGCCTCCTGCTTATGAATTACAACCTCCTCGCAAGAGCCCTGTCTGGGGACTTCGAAGAAGCCCTGTGACAAGCTGAGGCATGCCCTGTTGTCTTTATCCTCTAATGGCTCAGCGTCCTGCAAGGTTAAACACAAATGTGGCGGAGGCACGAGCTGCTTCTCCCCAGCAGCCCCTTGACTCCCCCTGTCCTCCCTCCCCGCGCAGGATGTCCTCTGGGGTTTTATGGCAAGGACTGTGCGCTGACATGCCAGTGTCAAAACGGAGCCGACTGCGACCACATCTCCGGGCAGTGCACGTGCCGCACAGGCTTCATGGGGCGGCGCTGCGAGCAGAGTGAGTACGCGAGGGCGCCCGGCCCCTCCCCGCTCCGCGATCCGTTTGTCTAGATGTCTGGAAATAGTAAGGCAGAATTCGCGACATTTAAGTTGTTTGAGCTGATGGCACCGTGGACTTCCCTCCCAGAGACCCGGCCTCCCCGGGACCCTTGCTGGCGGCTGCCCTCGCTCTTGCCCTGACTACTGCCCGGTGCTCTGGGTTGCGTGACGACATGCATGGACACAGTTCGGGTTTCCCCTCTTGTTCCTTCTGGCGCTCTGTTCCTCTCCTTGTGTTTGGGATGCGGCTGCTCAGAGCTTTGAAGGAGCCAGACACGCTTTCTTCATGGCAGAGGCGGGACCGGTCTCACACGGGAGGCTGGTGCATTGTGAGGGGAGGAGGGCTGGGGACCCAGAGCCAGTCCCGGTTGCTGGTGAGGTGACAAATCCCGCAAACGTTGCCACCCTTCGGACGACTTTCTCTAGATAGTACTTCTGTGCTGTTTCCCCTAACAAGTTCTCATCTTAGTTTTAACAACCTCAAGACAGCATATTGCCTTTAAAAAAATTTTTTTTCTTTTTAAAAGTCTCACTCAGAGAGAATATGCTCTGTTGGAATGACTCGTCCCTGTGTTTCCATTTCCAACCAGCCAGCTATGCATCTGCTCGCAGGCTTGTAAGAACATCAGTCTTAAACTGAATATTTCAAGTTAGTTTATCATTACTTTCCTCTGTGACTTTCCATTCAGTATTCAAGGTAAAAAAAAAATAAGGGCTTAGTGCTGTCTGAGGCTCACTCTCTTCTGGTAAAACCCTCTGAGGTAGGAAAAGGTGCAGAACGATTCCCACTCACCAGAGATTGTACTCTGGGATCAGCCACTATGGCTGCAGGAGCAGCGTGGCCTGGAAAGGCTGATCGGCAGGACTTTGGCACTGAGCGTCCCTGCCCCTGCACTCCACCAGCACCTGACAGAGCCACTGGAGAGCCAGGCTGCCTCTGGTGTGTGTGCTGGACCTCGGGTATCTTTGCATATCCTCCCTCTAGCAAATGCAGCAAAAGTGGCGTCCGGGAATCGGCTCCAGACAGAGATGACCCGATTTTAGTTTTGCATTGCCGTTTCATTTAAGCATGAAACAGATACTGAGTCACACCCCTCATTGTGTGTGTATAAATATTGTGTGTATGTGTATAAATGTCTAAACACATGCATAACAACCAGACTAGACTCTAAACTGACTTTGACTTGAATGGCAGATGACTGGTTAAAGTCTTATTAAATAAAAACCTTTTAAGTGTTTCCATGATTACTCTGAACATTAAATTAAAATGTCCCCATTTTTGGAGACTTCTCCCAGTGCTCATTTGTAAACAGAAACCCTGTGTTTGACAGAGAACTCTGATAATAATATAACATTGCCCCCTGCTGCTTACTTTACAAAGAACATCAGTATTTTGTCATGAAGATTTTTAGATTTAACATGCCTATACTATTCTTTGAAATTCATGCCCAACTCTTATTAAGACTGCATGATGAGCGTCCCACTATGTTAGTCTCTGGGACTTCAACTTGCAAATCTGAAGTTTAAACTATTCCATGGCAAATGAAGTTCTTACCTAGAAAATGAACAAAATTTGCCCTCTCCCTCTCCTACTCTCAGCTAATCCAATTGAGAATGTTCCTTTGCAAAGATCACTAAGTCTACAGTAAAATATACGTCTTCTCAAGGAAGCACCTCTAGTTTATACTTTTCAGTCTAGGCCCCTTCCAGCCCACAATTCTGTCTGGTGGAGTCATCTCAAAATGCCCATGAAATTCTTCTGTTTCATGGGGGCTCCACAGACTTCCCATATACACATGGAGGAGGGTATGTACTAATAGCAGCCGAAAGTGCCATGGGAACAGTATGATTCCCTGTAAGGTAATGTTGAGCAGCTCCCTCTCCAGCCCTGTGCAGCCTGGACGGTGAGTCCCCCCATGATGCAGGGACTGCTGTCCAGCTCTGGGACATCCTGTCTGGCATAAGTCTGCCTGAGCAGAAATCCCCTAAAGGGCTCACCTCCAGATGTCCAGGGTCCTGCAGTAAGAGACAGTCTTGCTCCGGATTCCCAAAGCTGGGGAGACAGACTTGACTTTCTCTTCTCCAGAGTGCCCTGCGGGAACATATGGCTATGGCTGTCGCCAGATATGTGACTGTCTGAACAACTCCACCTGCGACCACATCACCGGGACCTGTTACTGCAGCCCAGGATGGAAGGGCGCGCGATGTGACCAAGGTAAAGGTGCCAGCAAATAACAACGACTGTGTCTCATTGGGTGACCACCATGTGCTGGCCAACATTAAGTATTTACACTGATGTCATCTACCATAATCCTCATCACAGCTCTACGCAGCACACCTGTGTCCCTATTCAGTTTCCAGATGGATGCTTTATTGTTGCTGTCTTAAAGATAAAGGAATTAAAGCTTAGAGAGGTTGTGTAATTTCCCCAAGGTCACAGAGCTAATATACAGAATATGTCACAGCTTTTATGCCAGGTTCTCTTATTCCAAAGCTCAGGAACTTTCTACTGGACCTATGATTTTTTTTAGCTTCATTGAGGTATAATTGACATATAAAACGCACACCTATTTTAAAGTATACAATTTGATAAAATCTGAAATATGTGTATACCATAATAAAGACAATGTCCATCACCCTGTAAGTTTTCTCATGCCCTTCCCTGCTACCACCACGCCTTAAGCCCCAGGCAATCACTCATCTACTTTCTCTCACTGTAGATTACTTTGCTATATATAGATCAGTCAGCTAGAGTTTCATATAAATGGAATCACACTGTACTCCTTTTTTGGTTTTGTTTGTTTACTCAGCATAATTATTTTGAAAGTGAACCATCCTTTTGTATATATCAATAGTTCATTTCTTTTCATTCAGGATTCTGTTTTATAGATATACCATGATTTGTTTACCCTTTCATGTGTTGATGGACATTTGAATTGTTTCCAGTTTTTGACTATTACAGATAAAGCTACTTACAAACGATAGTGAATAGATAGGCATGTGCTTTCATTTCTCTTGAGTGAATACCTTGGAGTAGAATGATTGGGTCATATGGTAGGCATATGTTTAACTTTTTAAGAAACTTATTTCCATGGTTTTTAACTAGGGTATATATCATAATCACTTGGGAATATTTATCTCACATATATAGTTCCATTTGGACCATCTTGACTCTGGGGTGGATGGGACTTTTGAGAAAGTGCTTCTGATGGTTCTGAAGCATGCCTTGCAGACGGCCTCGGCACTGCATGTGGTACTCTGGTGGGCAATCAGCAAATGGGCTGTAAAAGGCTTTAGAAAATCTCTACAGCGTTGTAGGTGGCGCCATCTTAAACTGCAAATCGTGGAAGTATTTACACTTAATTTCCTTCATAAAGTAACTTTTACATGCTTGTGATTTACATTTGACTGTCACAACAGTGGGATATTACATTTCATGATCACATAATCATTACAAATACATTATAATCTCTCTGTGTTGGCCTTGGTGGTCTGTGTTTCAGGACAGACTGCTTAATAAGAAGGTCCTCTTACATTTGCAGTTGTAAAACCATAAGAACATTTACTTGAGCTGGAAGCAGCTACACGGAGGCCAGTTTCCTCATTTACAGAAGGTAAAACTGCAGCCTAAAAGCTTAAGGGAAAGTGCAGAGTACCTGGGTCAATTTTTTTAGATGCCAGATTTCTTGATTTTCAATCCCTGCCTTTAGAGTCCTCACCTGATGGACCACAGGGAAGCAGTATGCAAAGCTGAATTTTGAATTTATTGAGTAAGGTTTTAGGGTGATGTTAATCGGCTCTTATCAGGACAAATCTTTCTGTCAGGGAAAATAACTTTGCACAGAACAATATCTGCTGAGGTAAAAGACCCATTGAAATTAGCATAAGGCAGATTCTTTTCTTGGACTATATAATTGAGTTATGCTTGCTTGGAAGGGAAATTACTCTTAGAAATGCTAAGGATAGACATAAGATTAAGTTAGGCAATTGGGACATTGAGGATTTAGCTCTGCCTAAGCTCAATACTAAATCATAAGTAAAGAAAAATAAAAATTAGATAAACTATTACCCCAAATTAATCGCCAGTCTGTGTATTTAATCTGAAATATGCTCCCAGACTCTATTGTTAAATCTTTGGGTTTAAGAAATCCTACCTCTTTTTAATTTAATTTTTAATTTTAGAACCAGGATCTCACTATATTGCCCAGGCTGGCCTTGAATTCCTGGGCTCAAGTGATCCTGCTACCTCAGCCTCACAAGTAACTGTGACCATAGGCATGTGTCACTGCGAGCCAGGCTTTCGTCTTGTTGTAAGGCTTAACGCAGCCATTCTCTGGTCACGGATAAGGCAACAATTTCTAAAAATGAGGAATCGCTGCTTTTTTCCCTGCTGTTTCCAAATTAACATTTTATGAACTGAAAATAACCAGGCCTTAGCACTGCAGGTTTTTATCAATACAGATCAGACATTTATCTAGCCACTGTCATCCTTTCTCAAGTCTCTTTTCTCCTTTTTCTAGCTGGTGTCATAATAGTCGGAAATCTCAACAGCTTAAGCCGCACCAGCACCGCTCTGCCTGCTGATTCTTACCAGATTGGGGCCATCGCGGGCATCATCATCCTCGTCCTAGTTGTGCTCTTCCTCCTGGCGCTGTTCATTATCTACAGACACAAGCAGAAGGGCAAGGAGTCCAGCATGCCAGCAGTTACCTACACCCCTGCTGTGCGGGTCATCAATGCAGATTACGCCATTTCAGGTATGGCTGGAGGCATGCCAGGCGTTTTGCTCCTTGGAAAGTAAAGTTTCATCCTGGTTCCTTGAACTTGAGTGTTTGGCTGTGCCATCCATTGTTTCCGTCAATTCTCCTTGAGAGAATTGTATGTTTGGAAAAGCAATCAATTGTTAGGAGACATGTTTCATATCTCAACAATAGTTGAGGTATAGTTTTGTTATCTATGGAGGATTAAAAATTGGGTTCGTTGTGTGGTTGCTTTAGATTGGAGAATTTCAATCCAGAAGAGATTATGCTGGGCAGCCAATGCCAAGCTCTTGCATGGTGGAGGGTGGGGGAGGATGGTGAGTTTACCAGGCCGTGGAGCAGATCAGGGAAATGGCCCAGGGCTCCTGCCTCCCCTCAGGTGCTTTCTACCGTGCCTTCCAGACTCTCCCTGGGTCCACATGAGTCTGAAGAGAACCAAGTTATGTAAGGAACGGTTTTCATTATTACCAAGACCCGAGGCAGTCCTTTAAGAAAGCTCTTTTGAATCTTCCTTTCTGTCACAAGTGCTCATAAAAGGGAAAAAATTTATTTGTAAGTGACACAATCATCAGAAGAAGTAACCACTTACACAGAGGAATTTGAAAGCTTAATATCTAAGTTAAGTAATTTTGGAGTAATTTTGGAGCAATTACTGAAGGATTTCAGGTTGGTTACGTGTTTAAAAACACAATGATCCTGGGGAATACGTAAAGTAGCTATTTTACATAGTAGTGCATTTTCTGTGCAGAATTATTGTGTCAATAACTCAAGTGTTTAAAAAAAGAGGAAAGTTATAGCAGAGGTAGCTTCAAGCGATGCCTTTCCAGCTTGTATAAGCCCCAAAGCAAAGAGCAGTTGTCTGTGGATACTTTCATGCTTTTCCAAGGAGGCAGGTAGGAAGGCAGAGGCCTGCCACTTCTAGAACTTAGCTGAGTAGGCTGGGCAGGAGGGGATTCTGCCCAGCTTGTGACATGGGGGCAGTCTAGACATTCTGTTACTTTGAGTCCCTTTTCCCACACAGATGCAGAGGAACTTGCTGTCTTATCCATTTTCTCCTCTTCTTGCAGAAACCCTTCCTCACAGCAACGGGGGACATGCTAACAGCCATTACTTCACCAATCCCAGCTACCACACACTCGCCCAGGGTGCCACGTCCCCACGTGTCAACAACAGGGACAGGATGACCATCGCAAAGGTGAGAGGAGATGCTCGAGTCTTTGAAGGTGGGCAGGGAGAGAGGAAAAGAACAGGTGTTTACTGAGGGCTGCTGTTGGCCAGATGCTGTTCTAGATATTTTTCGTACATTATCTAATTTATTCCTCTAAACAATTCTCTGAGTTTGTCTTAGGATCTCAAGTTTACTGACGAAACTCAAGTAATGGGGAGTTTAAGTCACTTCCAGACATGCCACCAGCTACCAAGTGAGGCAGCTGCTGTGTGAGCCCCGTCTCTACACTCTGTACTGTTTCTGTTACACTTCCTTGGAGAAATGTTTCTAACTGTACATGAAATTTTAAAATAATTTCTCATAATGACATTAATGCAAACATAAAGAACTATCGCAGAATCAACTCTGGGCAAAGTCTACAAGTTTGTCTCTTCAGACCACCTGTCTTCTAGTCCCCTTTCCTGGCCACCTGTACTTCAGTGACAACAATAATGATATGCACTGATGTGGGGTGAACCACATGAAGTTGATATTTTTGTAGGTCAAAAATGGTCAAATAACAACAACCTAATACTATGCCAAGCATTTCTAACCACTTTACAAACATAAACTCATTTTAATCTTTATACTAATGATATAAATCAAGAGTGATTATTATCCCCATTATAGAGACAAAGAAACTGAGGGACAGAGACGTTGGAGACCCAGGTTTGTCTAGAACCCAGAACTGCTCCTAGTAGCACCCAGCTCACCCCCAGGCCTTCCCCACAATGCTCTGAAATCCCAAACATTTCTCCCTTCCACTTGTACCCAAATTAGATTTCCAGTCTCCATCGTCTAATTCCAGATCATTATTAGAAAAAAAATCAAGCTGATTAAATTAATCCAGTCATAATTTAATTAATGCAGTGAGATTTTAATTATAGTGCCTCATCCTTAAGTAGCACTTCACATTCTCCAGAGACTTTCACATTCATCATTCCATTTGTTCTCATACGAATTCAGGTAGGAAGACAAAGCAGATAATCTTACCCTCATGTTTATGCCCAGGAAAATTGCTGAGAGTCACCTGTGACTCAAGCAAACATACGGTTTTTGACAGGAGGGCTCACACCAAGAATTGATTTTTTTTTAAGTCAAAGTCCCATGTCTATGAACCCATGTGAGGTCTAACTGGCACAGAATGACAGAGCGAAATGAAGAACTTGAGGTGGTGGAGGGAGTAGCTGGGGCTGGGGACACGGCCTCCTGCTGCCCAGTGAGTCCCACAGGTCACCAGTGGTCATCTCGGCCCTGGGTATGTGCCTGGACTTGCTTTCCCAGACAATAGCACCATGCTGGGCCGCGTCGCATTCTCTTCTTAAATCCTTTGTTGTTTATGATTTCAACAGTCAAAAAACAATCAGCTGTTTGTGAATCTTAAAAACGTGAACCCTGGGAAGAGAGGCCCTGTGGCAGACTGCACTGGGACGCTGCCACCTGACTGGAAGCACGGCGGCTACCTCAACGAGCTCGGTGAGTTCTCCCCATGCGGCCCCGGCAACAGCTTCATCTTGGAGTCACGAAGGAGTCCTAGATCTCTGCTGTGCCAAAGCCATTAATCGAAAACATGCATCAAAAATCACAATGACGGAATTGTACCTGACACTTACTGGGGGCTTGCTACTTACTGTCCTAAGGGCTTTATTTGTTCAGCATTTATTGAGTTCCTACTATGTGCCAGGAATCCATCAAAAGAGACCAGGATCTTAGCCAGGAGTGGTGGGCACCTGTAGTCCCGGCTGCTCTGGAGGCTGAGGCAGGGGGATCGCTTGAACCCAGGAGTTCGAGGTTGCTGTGAGCTATGATGACACCACTGCACTCTAGCCTGGGTGACAGAGTGAGGTCCTGTCTCAAAAAATAAATAAATAAATATAAAAAATCTTTTTAAAACGAGGGCGGGATCTTTGCCTGCGTGTTGCTTACATTCTAGCTCTACACATACTGTCTTAATTCTCACAAGTATTCCGATACATGGGTACTGTCATCATCTCCATGTTACAGCTGAGAAACTGAGTCATAAAGAGGTTGAGAAACTTGCACAAGGCCTCATGGCCTATTAAATGTTAGAGGTGGAGTTGGAACCCTGTCAGCTTGGCACCAGGAGGTGTGCTCGTCTTTGTTCTCTTTTAACATAGGGCACCTGTACTTGAGGTCCCCTTCCCCTTTCAGGTGAGGAAACAGAGCTATCAGCAGGAATATAGTAGGTCAGGGGTTCTCAAACTTTTTAGAATCAGGACCTCTTTACACTCATAAAATTTATTGAGGACCCCAAAGAGCTTCTGTTGATAAGAGCTATATCTGTTGACATTTACCATATTGCAAATTAAAACTGAGAAAAAAACTGTTAATAGTTATTCATTAATTTATTTAAAATAATAATAATCTCAGTTCACAATAATGTGAAATGGGCTCTTATGAAAAATAACTACATTTTCCAAAATCAAAACAAAATTAGTGAGAAGAGTAGTACCATTTTATATTTTTATAAACCACCTTAATATGTCCTTAATATGTCTGGCTTAGTAGAAGATGGCTAGATCCTCATATCTGCTCCTGCATTCAATCAGCTGCAATCTCACACTTCGTGTAGCGTCTGGAAAACAGCACTGAACACTTGAAAGAGAATTAAAGTCAAAAAGGCAAATAACATTGTATTATGATGATCTCCTGGACCTCCTGAAAAAAGGGTGGGGATGTTTGGCATCTCAGAGAACTTCTGTGATACCATTGAGTATGTGATGCAGTCTCCAGGTATGCACCCCATATGTTCAGGGAGGAGTTTGATGGTGTAGTAACTTTCATGTGTGCAGTGCTTATGAGTAACAAACCCTTTCACATATATTTATTGGGTTGGTAGGATTTCCAGGAAGCCCACTTAAATTTGCATTTCAGATAAGCAACAGATATTTTTGCATAAATGTATCACGAATCTCACATGGCACATACACTAAGGATTATTTGTTGTTTCTTTAAAATTCAGATTTCATTGACCTTTGTGTATTTTTATTTGCTAAATCTGACAACCCCACGCTGGGTTGGGTAGAAAGGGTCCATAAATCTTGTTTTATAGAGAAATAAATTGGGAAGCACAGAGAGGTTAACCCTCTTATCCAAAATTTCACAGAAGGAAAGGGGTAAAGCCAGACTTCAAAGCTGGTCTTCTGCCTCCTCTCCTCTGCTGCTCTGTGAGCACCGTGTCTGTCCCATTGCCTCACCCCTCGCAGGAACTCATCCCTGTAGACTCTGGGATGCTTCCTACTAGAGAAATAAAAATGCTTTAGTAGAAAAATGTGTATGAATTCTTAACTTTTACTTGTATTTTATATTTAATTCCATTGTTATCAATAGGATGTGTATTCTAAACACACAGTAAAATTATTTATGTATCAGATTCACAATATGCTTATTGGTAACATCATTTAACATTAAAGCGGGTTTTCAAAGTCTAAATTACCATTATAATTTATCTCAAAAAATATATAAATTGATAATCAATAAAATACTAACAAGTACTAATGAGGGAAAAGTTTTCTCATTCTGTCTTAACCTACTGTAATTGGTCCTCCCTCCTAAACACACAGAATCACCTCACTGGTTATGTATAAACGTCTCTGCTTTCTGTCTCAGTGAGACCCAGGAGGCTTATGTTGGGAACTTAGAATCTTCATTGGAAATTCTGGGTCTCTTTGGTTTATTCCCACCCAAGAGTAATTCTGCATTTAATGTCCCTTTAAAGTTGTTGCACAGAAGTTCTTCCTCACAAAGGACACAGTCAGGCATGCTGTGGATGATGGAGCGTGTAGGCATAGTAAATGACGGAACAGTTGTGATGGTGTCTGAAAGAGCCTGAGCTTGACACACAAAGCCCTGAGATATGGCGCTGGGCCAATCACTACCCTCTCAGAGTTGATTTGTTCATTTGTAAAATAGGGGTAGTGACCGTGTACTGGCTCCCTGTGTGAATTAGATTAAACCAAGAATTTGAAAGCCCTGAGCCCGGGATTGGCACATACAGGAGTTGGTGAGGAAGCCAGCCTGGTCCCTTGTTGAAACAGCTCCCTGATCCTCCAGGCAGAGGAGAGACAATCCGACAGGGGTGGCCGGTCCCACAGCCCCAGCTCTTCTTCCTCTCAACTCAACTTACTACGTACTCCATGCTACTTCTCTCCTTAACCCCCTGGGGAAGGCTAGCCACTGCACAGCTAGACGCAAGAGTTTGCTACCAGAGAATTTGGCAAAGAATGACACGGGCAGAGCTCCGTGAGGAGGTTGCTGTCAAGGCCACAGGCCTTGCCCCATATTCACGGAGTCTCTTTGCAAAGTCTGGGAGTTCCCAAGACCACCCTCACTTCCAACATCGACTGTAAGTTCAGGGGTCACCAAGACCACCTTACGGATCAGTAATTTGCTAGAAGGACTCTCAGAACTCACTGAATGGTGATGCTCATGGTTATAGTTTATTACAACAAAAGGACACAGATTAAAATCAGCCAAGGGAAGAGTCCAGGAAGGTTCGGAGCGCTATGCTTCCACTTGTCCTTTCCCAGTGGAGCCACGGGTAGTGCTAACCTTTGCTGGCAATAATGTGTGACCACACACAGCGTACTGCCAGCCAGGAAACTCACCTCAGCCTTCGGATCCATAGTTTCGGGGGGGGCTTGGTCCTGTAGACGTGCTTGACTGCTCGTGCAGGTGATCTTTAGTCTCTGCCCCTCCAGAAGGCCACAAGGCCCAAACCCCCTACAGTAAATTACCTTGTCCCACTCCTCAGTGTAGCACTCGGCCCCCAGGTAAACAAAATGCTCCCATTGGGCAGGGCATTCTGCAGACTTAGAGCCACCTGCCAGGAGCCGAGGGCAAAGGCCAAGCCTCTCTTTGGTGAGAGGACTTCTTTACTACACCCCATTTATCTCCCTTCCCTGTGTAACCCTGTGTCTCTCCCCAAGCTGGGAGCTTGGCTGAACTCTTCATAGCCCAAACCCCGAGAGGGGAAAATATTCCCATTTCCCGATCCACAGTGATTGGGGTTTCGCATCCCCTCTCCCTTTAGGGGAGCCTCTCGCTTTCTCCACAGCAGTGTGTCCTTACTCTGTGGTCCCCACGAAGCAGCACCCTCGGAACTGGAGCTTCACAGCGGGCTAAGAGCTGCATGCGCCGTGGCAGGAGTACCACCTCCCAGGCATGCACTAATGCTCGTTTGGAATGTTCGTCACAAGTCAGTACTTGCTCCTCTGCTTTTAACCCAAGTCCATAACCTTTTTTTTTAAAGATCATTGAAAATGCCTTGGAATGGTTACAGATAGACTGAGCCTGAGACTAGTGCGACACATTAAGAGTTACAGTAATTGAAACACCACCCATTTGTCTGGTACTTCAGAGTTTACAAAGCCTTTTCTTATGCTCTGTTTCACCTAATGATGCTAACAGCCCTGTGAAGCTGGAAGGCAAGTTTTGTTTTCCCCATTTTAGAGATGAGAATATTGACACTCAGAAAGTTGAACATCTTGCCCAAAGTGATATGGCTAATAAGTGATGAAATCTAAGTCCTTTGTTTACTAATCTATTGGCTTTTTTCCTCTTTGTCAAAACACAGCTCCAATAGAATCCTTGATTCCTATGCAGTATTAACAATGCAATTTAGCATTCAGTTTATACACCAGGTGGTATAAAATGGGCTAGGTAATGTGCTTTTATTTTTTTGGTAATATTATGAATCTGTGATTAAATGATTAAATGCTTATATTTTATACAAGATGCTTGTGACCTAATTGATTTCTGTAAGTGGTTGCATGTTCTTACTTGCTTACATACTTAATTTTTCCCAGTGTGAGCAGAAGCACTCCTGTTTCTTTCTTGATCCTCAAGAAATAAAGGCCTGTCATTTTAAAACAAGAGAGCTGTCTAGACTCATACACAAGTATGCCCCCATACCTGGAAAAGTCAAATTGTTAAAATAAAAAGTGAACAAAGGTGGCCAAGAACTAGTATTGCCTGTAAAGTGTTCGTTAACGGTGTTTGAAGCTTCCAGTCTTTAGGAAACATGCTTATAGTGGAGACAGTAATATAACTGAATAATAGTGGTAATTTGAAAACCATCAGAGCCTTGGGAGATCTGCACATAGGTGTGAATTTTCAGTTCTAGTCTTAGCTGTGTCCTTTCTCTTTACTTACTTTTTGCAACCTTGAATCAAGCATACTGATTCATCTCTGTGCCTCAGTTTCCACCCTGTTTCGATCAGCCTCCCGCAAAGTCACTGTGAACGATTGGAGTGTGTGTGTGTGTGCAGCTCTAAACACTGGGGGCATCTGGCACAACTGATGTGGTGGGAAGGCTTGGAAAGCAGCGGCCTCGATTATTTGCTGCAGCGGGGAGATCCTCCTCCATGACCTTGGAATATTAGAGGGGTTTCTCTTCCTTTCAGTTCTCACTGTGTGTTTTTTCTTCCTCTATCCCAGGTGCTTTTGGACTTGACAGAAGCTATATGGGAAAATCCTTAAAAGGTATGGTGTAAATTTGAGGAAGAAACACATATGTCAGAATCACAATTTTTTAAAAAAAATACTTTATCTTGGAGACAAATATTTTTTAAACAAGCTAGAGTGGCAGCGTAGAGGAAATGTAGACTTGCTAAATGACTACACCAAACACACAAACATGTTTGACTGACAGCAAGGGAGTGACCAGAGGTGGGTCTTGTTAGAGCTTGAGTCTTGGGGAACAAACGATTCAGTTGAAAGAAACAGGTTTATGGGGAGAGAGAAACGTAAAAACGGAAATAGCAGGGAAAGCAAGAAAAGATCAGCACGTTCACATGTTGACTGAGGTCGGCCCTTCAGGGTGAGTTTGAGCGATAAGGTACCCATTACTGAGGCTTCACAAGGAACCCTCCCAGCACAGATGCCTTCTCATCGTGGTAATAGAACCCTTCCGGTGCTCCCGGGGCCATCAGGAGCTGGTGTCTTGATTGATCTCAAAGGCTTCAATCAGTACACTTTCCATTAGTAAAATAAAATGGAATTAATTACACTGGAATGTGATCATCAAAATGAAATCAGATCGATGATATTTACATTGGTACTCACCTCAGAGAGGTGCTAAAATTGCTTTATAGATAGGCAATTCTATAGCAAATTCTCTCCAAAATAAGTAGAAAAGGTATGGCTATAAAGAAAAAGAAGTAACCTGCCCAAGTAAATTATCATCAAGAAATGATGTTGCCATGAAACAACATTTGCTTTTTCTTCCCATTTCTCTTCACAGACCTAGGGAAGAATTCTGAATATAATTCAAGTACCTGCTCCCTAAGCAGTTCTGAAAATCCATATGCTACTATTAAAGACCCACCTGTACTTATCCCAAAAAACTCAGAATGTGGCTATGTGGAGATGAAATCACCAGCACGAAGAGATTCCCCATATGCAGAGATCAATAACTCAACTTCGGCCAACAAGAATGTCTATGAAGTTGGTGAGTTCTCCTAACCATAGAAAGAAACTAGTGCATAAGATTTTTTTTAAAAGAATTTAAAGGATTTGGGAATACGATAGTTGTACTTCATATAAATCTTATGGAAAGTAATGGTCCATGTTTAAGATGCAACCTGTGTTTGCAGTGATCATATTAATTGGTTTCAAATGAGTTGTTCAAGGAAAATACCATTTAGAAAATTTAAAGTAAGTATTCCTTATTTTCCACCCCATCATCCTTCTTTTGTTTTGTAACCATAGCGACTACTTTAGCACACATGTAGAAAAGCATGTATATCATATTAGCTGATATAGCTAGTTAGCCAAAACAAATGGTTCAAATGGATTAAACAGGTGGTTCCATTTCCTGGTTGTATTCATTATACTAATAAAATAGTTATAGCAGGAAACATTTTACTTTTAAACTTGTCTGATATATCAGTAATATTCTCAGATGTGAATCTGATCCAAATTAACAAGAATTCAATTTAAAATTAGAATTATTTTGATTGCTGTTTGCAAATACTATTTGGGAAATGATAAAGCATACCAGAACCACCATTGGCTAGGTAGTAGGGCTGTATATTTTAATTATTTCTCTCTCTCTCTCTGTCTCTTTCTCTCACTCTCTTCCTATATCTCTGTTAGTATTTATGATTTTAAATTTTAAAAATTCTCTACAACTTTAAATGAAGTGGCTAATTTATCACTAGTAACTCATTTCATGCTAGACATGTAACTGAAAAATATCTGTAAAACAATTCATTTTTAAAGTATTAAGACAGCTTTTAAAAATGGAAGCCAGAGTGAACTAAATTTATTTTTGAAAAGTCAGTAACAATTCCCCTTTAAACTGTCCCCAAAGCCTGCAATAGAATGGGGACTCAGCCGAAAATTTGAGTCTGGAGTCCTAAAGTCGAGAACTTGTTGAATGATTCCATGAATTGAGTTAACCTTGAAGGACCTCACTCTTCTCACCTAGAGAAGGTGTTTGGACTAGATTATCCCCAAAGTGTTTTTCAGGCAGTGATTCATATCCAGGGTTTCTGTATATCCCCTAGATGTGTCCCACCCAACCATCTGGTCATCCTTTTGTTCTGAACACCATCTGTGCATGTCAGTTAGCCCAACAATCACAGAGTTGCCACCCCTATGTGATTATAAAGGAATCATGTTTTTAAAACCAATATTTCCTTATATTTTTTGAAAAATTCCTTTTCTGTGTTTGATATTTGGAAGAAATGCCATATTATTTGTTAAAAAAATTTTCCATTACTGATAAATTAATGTGTCCTTGGTTATCACAGAACCTACAGTGAGTGTTGTCCAAGGAATATTCAGCAATAATGGGCATCTCACCCAGGATCCATACGACCTCCCAAAGAACAGTCACATCCCTTGTCATTATGACCTGCTGCCAGTCCGAGATGGTTCATCTTCCCCGAAGGGAGAGGATGGTGGCAGCAGCAGCAGCAGCAGCGAATGACACCAAAGGACTGCTTGGTAGCCACTGGAAACCTTTCTAGAACTGCAGTTTGCTTCTTCTCCATCCTCAAGTTTGCCACCTTATGTGAATGTTAATCCACTTGGTAGGCAGTTGTTGGACATGAACCAGAAAACTCAAAGCTGAGGCTGACACCAACTGTAGGTGCTTCTTGTACAGGAGGTGGCTTGGAAGGAGATAGTGACTTGAGTTCCCAAGGCTGTTAGTTTTAGAGTTGCACCCGTGAAGCATGACTTACTGTAAGACGTTGGCTAAAAGCATGGGCTTGCAGAACTCCTTCGGAGACGCGGGTTGCAGTGGACATTGGTACTGTTGCCTGAAAAATTAAAATGTAAATGTTTTATTTCTCATTTGCATCATAGAGCTGTACCTAGGATTGTACAGTTTCTCATAGAATTTACTTCATAAAAGTGGTAATCACTAAACATGCAGAAGAAAAAGGGCATATTTTTGAGTCCTTATTGCTTAATTTTTTTCATCTGGACTCAGACTTGTAGGGATAATATGAATGCAGGAGGAAACATTCTGCCTGGTGGCATGACTGGAGAGACTTGGAATAAACTCTAGAAGTGGACAGAAAATATAAATATGAAAATCTTAGATTTTGTTTAGAGTGGGAAAGTGTACAATTAGGATTATTTTAGAAATACTAGAAGTGTTACAGAAGTCAATACACAAATGTGCCAGGCAGAGGTGGTTTTTCTATTTGATCCTTGGCCCACTTTAGATTCATTACATTATTCTGATCCTGTCCCCATCATAGTTATTCACCACTTGCGATTCATAACATATCAATAATTATTTCATAATAAATAGAAATGAAATAATTTTATTTTTGACAGACTGGATTGAATGAGTATGCAATGATTGGTAAAGATTGTAAATTTTAAGTGTAAGAAGATGCTTAAGTTTTGTAAACCATTAGTAATACGTGCTGTAATATAGAATTAGCAGAAAGTTTTGATTAATTTTTTCCTATAAGTGACTGAAATATTTTTGTGCATATTTGCGAAAAGGGCACTTTTCTTTATTAATTGTTGGTTTAGAGAAACTATGCTTAAGCTGGTCTTTTGCATTGCTAATATGACATGTACCCTGTTTTTCATTAATTTGTATTTTCATTTTTAAGTTGCATATTCTATGTTTTGTAGTGTTTGGATTGTTAATGAAAAAAACTATTGTGTGTTCCTTGTTTCTTGTATTATTAGCACTCATCTTTTGCTTGATAAAATGCATTGTTCTCTTTTCTTTTGGAGGGAAGAGATGAAAATATATAATTGGAATCTATTAAAGTTGATCGTTACTAAAATATATAGTAACCATAGGTGATTGGCTTATGAATGAAATAGAGAAGCTTTTTAATATTTTGAAATGGAGTTCCTTTTGGTCTCTTGGTTCCCTGAGTTTTGGTTAAACCAGGGAGAAGGGGAGCAGGAAAGAAACATTGTTACTGAGTATTACAGACTCATCTTCCTAAAAACCTTCATTATGGTGATCATATAACTGATCATTCAAACTGGGACACTCTTGAGAGTAAACAAGGGCATTATTAATAATTATCCTGCCATGGACTTCAATCTGGACGTTCCAGGCAAATCAGGATGGATGCTCATCCTGTGCATACTTAAGCAACAACATTTTTCACTCCAAGAAAGTTGTCTCATGAGCATGCTGACATGAGGCAAGAGAGCCAGTTTCACTTTTTTTTTTTTTTTTCATCTACTTCAACAAGCAGAGGGGCCGAAAGGCTGAATAAGGAAGCAACTTTGTAAGAGAAAACAGTGGTCTTCAATCTTTTGAAGATGTGATACCCTGTATGGCATTCTGCTTCAGTGAGTCCATTGGCAAGTATGTAGAGTGTGTCCATCTGCTGGTAGCATACATAAGGCATTGTCCCCACCAGTTATCGAGTTGGGATATCTAGTCATTTCATGTCACGCACCTGCACCTGTGATGGTAGTTTGGTCAGGTGCATAATACAACAAACACTCCTATAACAGTCACTCCTTTGAGGGCTGTTTCTTTTAAGGAACTCCAGAGTCAATTCAAGGAAATAAGGAGCTACCTGGAACACACCTTAGAAACAATTGATTTATTGCAATAGTTAACCACTGGCTGACCCTTGACTCCAGGGGATAGACATCTCATTGAGACACCTGTGAGTCAGTAGCCACAAGGAGTCCTTTTGGGTAAGAAAAAAAAAAATAAGACATTTCGCCCTTCTCTGTTAAGAATCATCTCTTTAGAGCTCTGTGATAAACTGAGTTTCCCCATTGCTCCCTGGAGAGAGGTTAAAGAAAACACTGGTTTTTTTTTCTCATTCCACTATTAAAAAATTGCATGCTTCATGTACAAAGGCAACAGCAACTTAGGTAGAAAACCTGAGCAACAGATGTAACTCCAAAGGGCCGCCGCCATCCCTTCCTGTGCGTTCTTGCTGACAAATAAATTGCCCGGGTTGGCTGATGTCCTGAAACATCATACCCGAGGCAATTCTTATCAGAGTTCACTCAGGACTTTTCAAACATCAGAACTCACGTAGACGTTTGGATATTATAAAATGACATGTTACATTTGGAGGGGTCTGGTTGAGAAGGCAAAATTTTCTAGGTATTTTGATACAGATTTGGATAAAGAGGATTGCTTTTGTCAGAATGAGAATTAAACAAAAGGCAAAAGAACCCTGGCAAATTTTTTCCCTTGAAATTACCACCTTTAGGAACTTTCTCAGATACATCAAATGTAATTTGATGGCAATGTCATTCTTCATACAAAGTGAATCTATTCTCATGATCTTTGAACCCGTATTAATTTGGGACACTAAAATTAATTTCTCCCCTGTATCCTGTAATGGCAAAGGAAGTGAATGATTTTCATACAGGAATGAAATTTCTATATGAAATGATTTCCTATATGAAAATCATTTACTTCCTTTGCCATTCATATAGGAATGTCATTCATATAGGAATGTCAGAAACCATTCATATAGACCAAAACCATTCATAATGTAATGTCAGCCAAACTATTATTATTTCCTTAGAAGTTGATGTATCAGAAAATGTATAAATTATTGGTATTTATATATAAATACATCAGAACTTGTCCAAATGATAACTCATATATTTGCTTTAATAAAAAGAATATGTTATTTGTAGTTAATTATATGATGATAAGGAAAATTTCATAATTATTTTATAGTGCTTGACATTAATTCTTCTATGACATAGTAATAATGTTAACAGAGTTTAATGTGTTTGGCATTACCTTTATGGAATTTTTATTCACCAATTTCAGGAAAACCAACCATAGAGTTCTATAATAGGACAGTTATATTTGCCCCAACCAATCCGTTAGCACAATGACTGTGTGTTGCAAGAAATGAAACAATTTATGAAAATGTATTCATCTTGACCCCAAAGAGTCATACTAGTTGTCAATTATTGAGACTTTTAAACCATAAATATTATAAAAGTTGAACAAGAGTATCATAATACCATTTATAATTTTTGTCATTATTAGAAGTCCATTTTATGCTTAAAATAAGACAAAATGATTAAAAAATTAACTTTTAAGGTTATGTTTTTTAAATAATGGATTTTCTATCTCTGGGTAAAATCTCTTCATTATTCAAACTGAATATTTAAGAGATATTTTGGTGTTAAAGGCTTTATGTCACGAAGGTGTACATAGACATGCAAGTGCAGATCACATGGTGTGGACGGGTACTTGTTGATTAACTAAAGATGTACAGCAAACCGCCCTTCTAGAGTCTTGTTAATATTGGTGTCCTGCCACTGGGTCTGCTTATTCTAGTTCAGTATTTAACCTAGGCTTCATTTTGATATGAATGAATTGCAAAATATATTTTTAAAAAGGAAAAAATCAAAATTCATTAGGATTTACCTGGTTGTAGCAAACAAAAAAAAAAATGCTTTTAGTGTTGAAATATCTCTATTTTCCAAAGATGACAAACTTTCATCAGTATTAGCCTACATTGTCATTTATACCACCAAATGAGATTATAGATGCAATAAACTTTCTAATAAAGAAAACTCCAAAATAGTGTTTCTTTCTGTATCTGATTCTACTATTAATTAATGAGAGGAAAAAATGTATGATCCTATGGGAAAACTTAATATGCTTTTCATGTGTAGCCCCATAGCACTTTACATGTACAGTTTAAAAACAATAATATTTTATTATATATTTGTGTGTATGTGCTTCTTCTCTAGGTTACTTGTTCTTTAAGGACAGAGGAAACATTTTATTCATATTCAAATCTCTGGAACTCAGTGGCTGAAAGTCAAGTCTTCTGTAAATAGCTTTAGATTATCTTATGTGGATTTGCTTTCTAAATCTCAGTGCCTGTTAATGCTTTTATTTATAAGTAAAACATTTTTGAAGCATTTGCCTTATAGCACTGTGTTCTAGGGATCAAATATGGGTAAAACATTGTCTCTTCTTTCAAGAACTGTTTATTTGCTGGGGGCCTGGAATGCTAAGCACAATAGGGGATGCAGAAAAGTGTATGACATGAGCTATTTTCAAGTCGCTCATTATTTCGTTGGTAAATAAAGCATCTTACTAGCTGTGTGACTTCAGTAAGCTACTTAACTTCTGAAGGCTTTAGTTTCTATATTGTAATGCATTGAAAAGAATATTAATAGTACTTATGTCAAAAGGTTTTGTGAGAATTTAATAACTTTATACATGCAAATCACTTCAGTGCTGGCACATAATAGACACCTAGTAAATGTTAGCTAACATTACTATTATGGAAGACTAGCTAATAATATGAACCAGTTTGCAATAACCAAATCAATGATGGGGCTAGCAAATCAGAAGTGAGCATTTAAAGAATATTATACAGCTATACATTTGAATGACCATATCCAGATATATTTTTGTACTATTCAACATTCCATACATATTTTATTTCTAGAGAACTAATTTAGGAAAGCAACAATACGATTTTATCTTCCAGTAACATGTTCTCTTCCAAAGAATTAGAAATGCTTTTAAAACATTTGGAAGTGGGTTTCTGGGAAGCTGGTGACCTGGCCTCACATTCCCACCCTGGAGAATGTGGCCATCCAGAAAAAGTCAAGGGCTGATCCTGGCCACTTGAAGAGGTTCTTCATTCAGTGAGACATCAGGTCTTTGAAAGAAGGTGCAGGTGGTGGGTAAGGATGTAAATGGGAATTGTTGGGAATTGATGGGGTTGGAGGGAAGCCAGCTGATTTGGGTGGGTACACAAAGAGAACATAAGGGAGAAATGTTCCTGCTGTCTGCTTTACACAGTAATGAAAGAGGCTAACTGTCCCTTGGATAGTGGCCCCTTAGGAGGGGTAGTCTCCACACTGGGCTGAGATCAGCCTATCTCTATCTACTTGGACTTGTGAACTGAGAGGTCTTCACCATTTAAATGTCAACAAAGGGGCCAAGCTGATCACTGGCTGCCCACGGAAGGAAAAATGCCTACTTCACTGTCAAAACACAAGAACCAGAGAGATCCACAAAGGTATTGAAAACCAGCACACTATCAACATGAATAAGCAGAAAAAGATCACAAGGTACTTAGGAACATGGCGGCCCCCATAAGAGACTAAACTGGAAAACTACAATAAATCTCTATTATGAAGGTGGAGCTAATATAGAAAATGGAAGAAATCTTAGATGAAATATGATTAAAATCCTTAAGAGAGGCTGGGCACAGTGGCTCACACCTGTAATCCTTGCACTGTGGGAGGCTGAGGCAGGAGAATCACTTGAGCTCAGGAGTTTGAGACCAGCTGGAGCAAGAGATGGGGTCTCACTAAAAAAAATAGAAAAATTAGCTGGGTGTTGTGGCGCACACCTGTAGTCCCAGCTACTGGGGAGGCTGATGCAAGAGGATAGCTTGAGCCCAGGAAATTAAGGTTGCAGTGAGCTACAATGATACCACTGCACTCTACCAAGTGGTATAGAGTGAAACTTTGTCTCAAAAAAAAAAAAATTATATATAAAAAAAAACTCTTAAGAGGATACAATTATAGTACCAGAGGGTTTCCTGGAACTAAAAATAATGATTTTCCAATTTAAAAATTCAATAGAGGAACATGAAAACAAAAATAATATGGTAACTGCCAAGACTGTGTTCATGTTTTAGGAGATGAAATGAAATCAAGAGTAAAATTTCAAAAATGGAAGTCATGGATAAGGAAACAGAGAAAACTAGTCTAAGAGACCCAATATTTAAATAGTTGCTGATCTAGAGGGAGAAGAAGAAAAAAAGAACCATAGAGAAGTAGTAATTAAATAATAGAAGAAAACTTTTATAAACTATGCCTTTCCATAATGTGAATCTCAGATTTTCAGATTTTTCTTTCAGATACAAAAGAATCTACTGGATTAATGAAACAGAATTAATGAAAAATTATGGAGGCAGATAATATCCTGGTCAAATTTCTGAACTCTGAAGATAGAAAAATAAACTTAAAATTGTTCAAGCAGAATTAACAGATTGCTAACGAGGACAGATAATTAGATTGAATAGAGAACATGTAGGGCGGGAGCAGGAATGCGGAGGAAGCCATGATGGGTGACTGCCTGACAAAGTGGGTTGTGCACCTGCCTGCCTGCCATTATCCTTCCGCAACACCAGCTGCCCCTTCTCCCAGAACAGCATGGATACCAGCAAGGAGATTGCTCAATAGCCCCAATTCCATTCTGCTTCAAATCTTGGACCCCAACTAGAATAGATCAGGGAGAGTGGCAACAGAAAGGGGAGAAGGAACTTATGTCATGGAGTGGCACAGGATAAGAAACTAGAAATGCAAAAGGCTTCTGTTTATTAGACTTTATTGACTTGCTATTAAGGAATCAGAAAAAAAATTAAGCACAAAAAAAAATTGGTGGAAACCTCATATGGCTCTTGGCTTATGTTGTACTTCTCCCTATGTTGATGATCTGGACTTTTTTTTACTGATGATAAAGCAATAGAAAAATCCAAATATGCCACAAAGTGACCAATTTGCCATGGCATATTTATTAGGATATAATAGAGAATTTATGGAACAAGTAATTTTTAAAAACCTAAGACCAGAACTTGAAGTCCATTAATTTCTTTTAACCTCCAATGAATACTCCATAAAACAGAGAATATATTGCTGAACTAACGTTTGAGCCTCTCCGTTTTCTAGGATTCTACCTAGATGTGCAGGCCAGTTTTGCTTTAGCTGCATCTTGGACATCAGGACGATCAGGAGAATGAACAGAAACATTGTCCTCTCTGGAGATCCAACCATGATCAGAGACCTGAGACACAGGTTCCCAAGTGTTTGGAAGAGAACTGTAGATGCCAAATGGAAACCAAGGTGAAGAATTGAGAGACTGTAGACTAAAGCCAATGTGTCCTGATACAGTCATCACATTTGGCCTTAGTGTACAGTCTACACACAACTCTGGAGGCTCAACTCTGGCTTTCATGCTTGAGTTCTATCAATCTTGGTGCACCACAAGGGATTACGAAGAAGACAGAGCTAGCATGTATCATCACATTCCAATGTTTGGAGTCACGTGTAAAATTGATTTTGTAGTTAATGGGAAAGAGGTCATCTTTTTTATTACCTAGTTTGTATGGACGGTTGGTAAACTTGGCTTGACGATAAGACAAAACATAATTTTATCAATATATCAATATGTGAAGGTAGAGGAACGTGAAAATAAGTATTTTGCCTCAGATTAAATATCTAAATCTTCTGTGTAACAAAAAAGAAGAGGGATTTAGTTCTTTCTGTTCCCAGCTTTTTATGTATTAACTAATTTTCCAAAACCGAATGGAATTTAATAATTCAAGATAATGATGCTTAAATTGTATCCATCTAAAAGTATGAGAAATTTTATATTTTTCATTCTTATTATACTGTGAGGATAAAATATAAAAGAAATAACTGGTTTTTAAAGAAAAAAGTAAAACTTCAAAAAAAATCCCTGTGGTCTTGCTTACACATTTGTTGGATTCTAGCTATAATCATTTAAAAATTTTTTCTGTCATCCTCAAAAATATTGGGAGGAATTTTTTTTGACAGATTCATTTGGAACTAAGGAACTAATGTCTACAACATGTAGTGCTGCTACGACATGCTTTTGAGCATGTGGTGCATAGAGAACGGGGTCAACATAAGGCGGAGGTTGTATTAGTTGGTACACAGTTTTTCTTAGCAAAGGAATCTAGAATAGTGGGAGTCAAGTTATGGTCAACAGAAAAGGGAAAGCTCTTATCTCGAGTGCTGCTCACTTCTTAAGAAAAGCCCTTCTTGACCACCTGTGAGGAGTAGGACCATCCTCCCATATCCTACTACTCTGCTTGATGGACTTCACGAGGCTTAGTATCTGAAGGCGTATTATCTAATTATTTTGTTTATTCATTTACTGTCTTTACAACTAGCATGCAAGCTCCGTGAGGGCACAGTCTTTTCTGTGTGGTTCACTGCTCCATGACCAGAGTGCTTACAGTGTCTGCCACGTGGCAGGGGCTCGATAGATACTGATTGATTGAATGAATGAACGTTGCTTGTTCTTACTTTGTCAATGCCACCTTTGGCTTTGTCCTTCCCCAGCATTCTTCTTAGGTGACTGGGAAATGTTGCTCCTTCCTTCTCATCCTACAATTGCAATAATACATGATGACAGCTGCAAGTTCAGGAAGATGGTAGCATAAAGGGATACAGGATAACAAGCACCTGTGTGTCTAACAAAATATTTCTTCTTTCCTTAAGGCTCAAGTCAGGTCTTTGATACTTATCCACACAGCTGAGAGAGCTGGCTCTAGAGGTTTTGAATGTCAAGAGCATCTCCACTGCGTGCTTCAATAGATGATGCTAAGCAGTGCGTTTTAATGAGAAACATTACATTTAACATTGCCATTCTTTGCTTCCGTGAGCCCTCATTACAGCCAACATGCACTATTTGCTGGTCTTCATTCTCCCTCCGTCCCCCCTCCCCCATCTTCTTCCCTGCACTTCTCCCAGCTCTGCCTTTGCCCTTTGCCACCTACACCACAGCACTGGCACCAACCACACGTTCAACGGGCTGCTCTCGGGCAATGATTGCGCGCAGGGTGGAAACCTAGGAAGGCCCATTTCTGGGAGATGCAGGACTCCTTTCACAGGTGACTTTGGCTCAAAGACTCCACATTGGCCTGACCTAAACTATCTTAGAACTGCTTTTTCAGTCTAAGACTCTGCTTGTCCAATCCTCCTTCCTTTCTTCTCTCATTCACAGAACCAGATTTGTAGCAGGCTAAAGAGAATATATGACTCAGTGTACCTAGGTGAAAATATTTCTTGGGGAGCCTGCCCTATTGAGACATTGTGTAGTCTGCTGTGTAGTGGAACCCCGATTCCCTTATCTAGACCCACTCTTCCCTCTTTTCCTTGGTCTCAGCCCAACAACCCTGGCGGTATGCTGGTACAACCAGTTCTCTAAATCTGTCGCACCTGACTGTTCCCACGGTGGAAACCCTCCCACTACGGGTAATTTCAAGCTTCCAACATGATGTCACTGAATGCCAAGTAAGGAAGAGATAGATGCCCAGCAGCTCGACATGATACAGTATCAAATAATAGTTACACAATACAGATGCACTAGGTGTAACTAACCTCGAGAACATAGCTAATTGTAACAGGTAGTGAAATAATTAAAATGGAAGAATTTTGAGTATTTATTACCTTTTAAGATATTACTTATTGAATCATAAGTTTATATCCTTTAATATTAATAATGGCATATTTAACAGCTGGCTCACAAAATTCTCCAAAATTTAGCAAATAGCTCTCACAAGTCTGTACGGGCTGCCTCAGCACATCCGCAGGCTGCCGCAACCCTGATTTCTGATTGCCCAAGCAGGGGCCAGGATCTCTACCCAGGCTCTAATATTGGCTTATATAATGTCACGGCTGGAAGGGAGCTGAGAACACATTTTCTCCTGCCTTTTCATTTTACATCTGGAAAAACTGAGGTCCAGAAAGTTTATCGGTTCAGGTAAGGAAAATACCGTGGGCTGAGTGTCCTCAAATGTGTATATCACTGATGTACTGATTTTACCAGGAAAAGACGATAGAAACTGGATTCCCTCTTCTTTAATAGATCCTCCAACTAGTTATTTGGCTCTGAAAGAGTCCTCCTCTTTAGTGGCTTTCCTATGAAATACTAAATGGGAGGGTTACTTTACTCAAGGTTCCTATTAACTCATTCCATTTACTATATAAACTCTTAGCACAGGGATTTATTTATGAACTGCCATCCAGAAAAAATGCACTTATGCACAAAGCTATTTGATCACATCATTGTGTATAAGTATATGCAGTGTTTCTCAACTTTATAGCACAGCCCACTGGAGACTTTTTCAAGGATGGATGTCCGACTAACAGAAGCCGTTAAAATGGATGGCTGTGCTGTAAGAGCTGGGTTAATGGCTCATTTTCTTCATATTATACTAGCTTTTAAAACATTCACTGTAATCTTTTCACTCACTAATTAGCTGGGTGTTGATAAGCAGCAATGGCTGTCCTTTGTGCCTAATTGTAACTGCAAATTTATTAAGTAAAAAAAAAGTCCTGAATATTTTATTCCTATTGAAGGTAGATTTTGTTTCTGGCAGAGAACAAACCAAAGTTAAGTAACTGAAAAAAGATAATTTTAAAATACCAGAATAAAAGTCAGGATTTTTCTTACTTTCCTGAGATACTAAGAGAGAATCTTGACTGGCAAAGCTGGCATGTTGACCTTCAGAAACAATACATTATTTAAAAAGTGGAGAAAAGGAGGGAAAAAAAGCAAGACGAAAAAAGATGTAGAGGCTCAAAACATTGCTCTTTTCCTTCTTAGAGAAAAGTACAAGATGACTGTCAATGAAAACCCTTTAACCTAAAACGAGAAACCATGGGACTATATTAATTACTGGAAAATGCCTTTTGGTTATTAAAAGATTACTTTTTTTTTTTTTTTTTTAGACAGAGTCTCACTCTGTTGCCCAGGCTAGAGTGAGTGCTGTGGCGTCAGCCTCGCTCACAGCAACCTCAAACTCCTGGGCTCAAGCGATCCTTCTGCCTTAGCCTCCCGAGTAGCTGGAACTACAGGCATGCGCCATCATGCCCGGCTAATTTTTTCTATATATTCTTAGTTGGCCAATTAATTTCTTTCTATTTATAGTAGAGATGAGGTCTCGCTCTTGCTCAGGCTGGTTTCGAACTCCTGACCTTGAGCGATCCACCCGCCTCGGCCTCCCAGAGTGCTAGGATTACAGGCGTGAGCCACTGCGCCCGGCCAAAAGACTACCTTTTCTTTAATGATGACTTTATTCTTCTATGAGCTCAACACCTGGTACATGTAAAATAGGTTCCCGTTAAATGCTTCTGATTGAATGAGCAAATATAAAAACATTACGTATTTCAGTAAATGTTTTAGAAACTTTTAAGGCAGAAGTCACTATTAAATATCATGAATATTTAAAATTCCCTATTGCCTTTAAACAAAAGCTTAAAGACTAAGCATAATCTATTAAACCTGTGGTCCCCAATCCCTGGGCTGGGGACCAGCGTGGTCGGTGGCCTATTAAGAACCAGGCCGCACAGCAGGAAGTGAGCAGGGTTGGGGAGCAAAGATTCCTCTGTATTTACAGCCGCTCCCCATCGCTCACCATCCCCCCCAGCCCCTCCAACCCAATCCATGGAAAAAATTGTCTTCCATGACACCAGCCCCTGCTGCCAAAAGCATTGGGGACCATTGTAAACCATTGCCACGTAACTCTATATAGAGTCTTACGTTGGAGATATTGCAGGTTCCAGACCTCCGCAATGAAGCAAATATCTCAATAAAGCAAGTCACATGAATGTTTTGATTTCTTAGTGCATATAAAGGAAAGATATGTTTACACTGTACTATAGTCTATTAAGTGTGCAAAAGCATTGTCTAAAAACAATGTATATGCCTTAATTTAAAAATACTTTATTGCTAAAAATACTAACAATTATCTGAGCCTTTAGTGAGTCATAATCTTTTTGCTGGTGGAGGGTCTTCCCTTGATGCTGATGGCTGCTTACTGATCAGGGTGGTATTTGCTGAAAGTTGGGGTGACTGTGGCAATTTCTAAAAATAAGACAATGAGGTTTGCTGCATCAATTGACGCTTCCTTTCACAAAAGATTTCTCTGTAGCGTGCAATGCTATTTGATAGCATTTTAGCAATAGAACTTCTTTTAAAATTAAAGTCAGTTCTCTCAAACCCTGCTGCTTCTTTATCAACTAAGTTTACGTAATAGTCAATGTTCACGTCTTCACCAGAAGTAGATTCCACTACAAAAAAACACGTTCTTTGCTCATCTGTAAGAAGCAAGTCCTCATACATTCAAGTTTTATTATGAAATTCAGGCTCCACTTCTACTTCTAGTTCTCTTGCCATTTCTACCACATCTGCAGTTACTCCCCTCACTGAAGTCATGAGCCCCTGTTAATGCTGATATTTCGATCTCTACCTGTGAATTGTGAATGCTCTTAATGGCATCTGGAATGGTGGAACCTTTCCAGAGGTTTTCAATTTACTTGCTCAGATCCATCAGAGGAATCACTCTCTGTGGCGCTATAGCCTTATGATATGTATTTCTTAAATAATAAGCCTTGAAATTTAAACTAACCTTTGATCCATACACTCCAGAATGGATGTTGTATTAGCAGGCATGAAAACAACATCAATCTCTTTGCTCATCTCCATCAGAGCTCTTGGGGGACTAGGTGCATTGTCAATGGGCAGTAATATTGTGAAAGGAATCTTTTTTCTGAGCAGGTCTCAACAGTGGGCTTAAAATATTCAGTGAACCATGTTGTAAACAGATGTACTGTCATCCAGCCTTTGTAGTTCCATTTGTACAGCACAGGTAGAGCTGATTCAGCATAATTCTTAAAAATCCTAGGATTTTCAAATGGTAAATGAGGATTGGCTTTAACTTAAAGTCACCAGCTGCATTAGCCACTAACAAGAAAGTCACCTTGTCCTTTGAAGCTTTGAAGCCAGACATTGACTTCTCTCTAGTTATAAAAGTTCTAGATGGCATCTTCTCCCAATGGAAGGATGTTTCTTCTACATTGAAAATCTGTTGTTCAGTGCAGCCACCTTCATCAATGATCTCAGCTGGATCTTCTGGATAACTCGCTGCAGCTTCTCCATCAGCACTTGCCGCTTCACCTTGCACCTTTATGTTATGGAGACGGCTTCTTTCCTTAAACCTCATGAACCAACCTCTGCTAGCTTCAAATTTTTCTTCTGAAGCTTCCTCACTTCTCTCAGCCTTCACAGAATTGAAGACAGTTGGAGCCTTGCTCTGGATTAGGCTTTGGCTTAAGGGAATCTTGTGACTAGT
>CAUYRT010001410.1:0-23340 GCA_963574885.1 Lepilemur ruficaudatus
ATTATATATTATCACCATTTTTTTTTTTGAGACAGATTCTCATTCTGCTGCCCATGTTGTCAGCCGAGCTCACAGCAACCTCAAACTCCTGGGCACAAGCAATCCTCCTGCCTCAGCCTCCTGAGTAGCTGGGACTACAGACATGTGCCACCATACTTAGCTAATTTTTGTTTGTTTGTTTTTTAGTGGGCTGGCTAATTTCTTTCTATTTTTAGTAGAGATGGGGTATTACTCAGGCTGGTCTCAAACTCCTGACCTCAAGCAATCCTCCTGCCTCAGCCTCCCAGAGTGTTAGGATTACAGGTGTGAGCCACCACTCCTGGCCTATCACCATTTTTATGTATTCTAATAGGTGCATAGTGGTATCTCATCATTGTCTTAGTTTGCATTTCCCTAATGGCTACTGTTCCAAAGATGTTGAGCATCTTTTCCCATGCTTGTTTGCCATCCATATACCCCCCTCAGTGACAGCTATCTTCATACCTTTTGCCCATTTTTAAATTTGATTGCTTTTTTGCCATTGGTTTTGAGAGTTCTTAATATAAATAATACTTTTTTTTTTTTTTTTTTTTTGAGACAGAGTCTCACTCTGTTGCCCGGGCTGCAGAGTGCCGTGGCTTCAGCCTAGCTCACAGCAACCTCAAACTCCTGGGCTCAAGCAATCCTTCTGCCTCAGCCTCCTGAGTAGCTGGGACTACAGGCATGTGCCACCATGCCCGGCTAATTTTTTTTTTTACATATATATTTTTTAGTTGGCCAATTAATTTCTTTCTATTTTTATAGTAGAGACGGGGTCTCGCTCTTGCTCAGGCTGGTGTTGAACTCCTGACCTTGAGCTATCCACCCGCCTCGGCCTCCCAGAGTGCTAGGATTACAGGCGTGAGCCACCGCGCCCGGCCTAAATAATACCTTTTGTCAAAGATGTAGTTTGCATGTTTTCTCTTAGTCTGTATCTTGCATTTTCATTTTCTTTGTATGGTCTTTCTTGGGACAGACATTTTAATTTTGATAAAGTCAAACTTTCTATTTTCTCTTTTATGGATCATGCTTTTCCTGTCGTGTCTAAGAATACTTCACCAAGTGCTAGGTCTTGAAGACTTTTTCCCAAAATATTTGTGATTTTACACTTAACATTTAAATCTTGATTCACTTTAAGTTAATTGTTGTATGTTATAAGGTTTAAATCAAGCTTAAGGATTTTGCCTATAGATGTTCAACTGCTCTAGCACCACTTATTAAAAAGACTATTCTTTCTCCATTGACTTGTTTTTACAACTTCTTTAAAAATTATTTGGCTATACAGGCAGTCCCTGGGTTATGGACTTACAGTGTTCCATACTTACAAACAGGCTCCCAAGGCTCCCCATAAGGACAATTTATAATTAGATAATTAAATCAATAATTTGGGAACTTGTTTCTTCCATGCATGTAAAAAAACCACATGGTAAGTGGTTCATTGTTGCAACATCTTTGCACCAGCATTTACTGACAGCATCACTACCATCTTAACTTTTTACTCCGTTTTGTGAGTCTATGTTTACCCTCTGACTGTGGATCCAAACCAAAAGTCCACTGCAAGTCTAGGTGAGCCTGCAGCAAAGAGAAAGGTGTTTGCAATGGAAGCAAAAGCAGAAATAATTAAGCCTTTGGAGAAAGACCATCATTCATTAGGAAAGCACGGGCTTCAGTTGTTCGACTATTGGAACAATTATAAAGGATCAGGTGAGAAGAATGGAACACGTGGAAGGCAGTGCTCCAATGAAAACATCAACTATCACTAAGCAGCGTAGCGGATTAATTACTAAAATGGAAAGGCTATTATTGATTTGGTTAGAAGATCAAAATAAGCATGACATTCTTGACAGCCTAAAGTTGGTGGAACATTAAGTGACTGTTAATCTTTAATATTCTTTTTTGAAATTTCTCCTATCTCCTATCTAAACTTTTTGTGTGGGTTTGTTTTTATGTTCTGTTTGTTTGCATTTTAAAACAATACAATACTTTCTGTGACTTATTATTACAGTACAGGGATATTATCGCTATCACAGTATTACATTGCATTATTATTGCCATATATCAGCCATTATAGTATTGTCATCATCATTATTATTACTGTATATGTGCTGTTTATCAGAGATCCAAGCTACATACAAATCCAACCCGAAGACATTCGTAGGAATGTATTTCATCCATAACCCAGCAACCACCTGTACTTGTGTGGGGTTATTTTTAGCTTCTCTATTCTGTTCCATTAATCTTTATTCCATTATCTTCCACCAATACTACACGACCTTGATTAGTGTGGCTTTATAAGTCTGGAAATTTTGTAGCATGCTTCTTCCAACTTTATTATTCTCTTTCAGAATTATCTTAACTACTTTAGTTTATTTATATTTCTACATATATTTTAGAATATTCATTTCTATATCACAAAATATTTTCTGGCATTATGATAGAAATTGCATCAAATTGGTGTGTCAATTTGGGGAGATTTGAAAACTTCACTATGTTAAGTCTTCCAATCCATGAACATGGTATGTCTCTTCATTTATTTAGATCCTTTTTAAAAAAATTTTTTTTTGTTAGCATTTTGTAGTTTTAGCATATGATTTTTTGTGCATATTTTGTTTGATTGATACTGGAGTATTTGATAATCTTTGAATAACTCTAACTAGTATAATTTTTATTTTCACAACTTCATTGCTAGTATATAGCAATACAACTTATTTTTGTATGTAGATCTTATATCAAGTGATAATTCTGCTATCACTTATTAGTCCTAATAATTTTTGCAGATAATTTGAGATTTTTCTATGTAGATCATAATGTCATCTGCAAATAAAATAAGTTTTATTTCTTTGTTTCTGGTCTATATGCTTTCTATCTTTTTTACTTCCTTTATGTCACTAGCTAGAGTTTCCAGTAATATGTTGAGTAGTTATAGAGAGGGTGGATATCCTTTCCTGCCTCCCAGCCTTAGGGGAAAAGTGTGCAGTCTTTCATCATTTAAGTATGATGTTCACTAGAGGTTTTTGTTGATGCTGTTTAGCAAGTGAACAAGTTCTCTCTTCCTAGGTTCCTGAACTTTTTTCCTAAATTGTTATGTTTGTTTTATTTTTGTACACACGATTTGATAAAATTATACGATTTTTCTTCTATACTTGTTCACATTAGTTACACTGACTGATTTTCAAGTCCTGAAGAAGTCTTCCATCCCTGGAATGGGAGTCACTTGGTAAAGGTGTCAAATTCTTTTAATATTTTGTGAAATTCTATTTGCTAATGTTTTGTTAAGAAATTTTTATATCCATATTTATGAGGGATATTGGTCTTCAGTTTTCTTTTATTGTACTGTCTTTGTCTAATTTTTGGTATCAAGATAATCTTGATTTTGTAAGATAAGTGAGAAGTATTGCCCCTTCTACTTTGTGTAAAATTAGTGTTAATTTTTTAAGCTTTCAGTAGGATTCTCCAGTGAAGTCATCTAGGCCTTAACATTTCTTTTTTGGAAAGTTCTAAAGTATGTATTCAATTTTCTTAATAGTTACAGGGCTATTCTAATTATTGGTTTCATATTGGAAGAGTTGGAATAGTTTTATTTTTTAAAGAATTGTTAAATTTTATACAATTTATCAAATTTATATGTGCGTAATTTTCTATAGTATTCATTTATTATACCTTTGCTATCTTCAGGGTCTATGGAGATATACCTTGTTTTACTACTGATAGTAGTAATTTGTGTCTTCTCTCCTGTTTTCTTTGTCAGCTTTGGTCAGGGTATGTCAATCTTATTGGTTATTTTAAAGAACCAAATTTATATTTCATAAATTTTTCTATTTCTCTGTTTTGTGTATGTGCTTTCTGTATAGTTTTTTCACTTTCAATTTTATTGCTTTCTAATCTTTTCTTTCTTACTTTCTTTCTTCTGCTTGCTCTGGGTTTATTGTGCTCTTTTTCTCCCAGTTTCTTGATGTGGGGGCTTAGCTTATTGATTTAATTTTCTCTCCTCTAAGATAAACTATAGGATCACAAATTTTCCACTTACTCCTGCCTGAGCCACATGTCAAAGCTCTTGATATGCTGTATTTTCATTTTCATTCAGCTTCTTGTATTATTTAATTTTCCTTGAGACTTCTCTTTGATGCATACAGATTATTTAGAAGTGTATTGTGTAATTCCTGAGTGGTTGTACATTCTCCTGCTTGATTTCTGTTATTGATTCCTAGTTTGGTTCCATTACAATCAGAGAACACACTCTGAGTGGTTTCAATTTTTAAAAACTTATTGAGTTGGTTTTATGACCCAGGAAATGGTCTATCTTTGTTTATGCTCTTTGGGTTCTTAGAAAGAAAGCCTATTGTATTGTAGAGGGGTGGAATGTTCTATAGATACCAATTAGATCTTCATTGCTGATGATTTTGCTGAGTTATGTGTCCTTGCTGATTTTCTGTCTAGTTATTTTATCAATTATTGGGTGAGGGGTGTTAAATTCTCCAACTATAATTGTGAATTAATCTATTTCTCTTTTCAATTCTGTTGCTGTATGCTTCACATTATTTTGCTGTTCTTTTGTTTGATGCATAACACTTAAGTGCTTTGTCTTCTTGGCAGATTCACAATTTTATGATTACTGAATGTCCCGCTTTATATCTGGTAATCTTTTTATCTCTATTTTATCTGATACTAGTATAACCACTCTTGCATTCTTTCGATTAATGTTTGTTGGTGTATCTTTTTCAACATTTTTTTATTCAACTTATCTAAACTATTATATTTAACTGACTTCCTTGGATAAATTATATAGTTGGGTCATGTTTATTGCTTGATTTTTAATCTACTTTGCCATTCTCTGTCTTTTATTTATTTTATGATAATTTACATTTAATAGAATGATTGATTTGTTTTGTTTTGCCTCTTTGTTATCTATGTTTTTTTTTTAAATTTTATTTATTTATTTATTTTATTTCAGCATATTACAGGGGTACAAATGTTTAGGTTACATATATTGCCTTTGCTCCACCAGAGTCTGAGCTTCAACTGTGTCCATCCCCCAAGCAGTGTGCGCCACACCCATTAGGTGTGAATATATCCATCCACTCCTCTCCCCTGCCACCTGCGTGACACCCAATGAATGTTTCTACTATATGTGCACATAAGTGTTGATCCATTAATACCAATTTGATGTTGAGTACATGTGGTGCTTGTTTTTCCATTCTTGTGATACTTCACTTAGTAGAATTGGTTCTAGCTCTATCCACGATAATACAAATGAAAAAAAGACATTCTATTTTTAAAAAAGGCATCTGCACTAGAATGTTTATAGCAGCACAATTCACAATTGCAAAGATGTGGAAACAACCCAAGTGCCCATCAATACATGAGTGGAATAATAAAATATAGAATGTCTTTTTTTCCTTTGAGTAAATGCCCAGTAATGGGATTGCTGGATCAAATGGCAGTTCTACTTTTAGCTCTTTGACGTATCTCCGTATTACTTTCCACAGAGGTTGTACTAATTTGTAGTCCCACCAGCAGTGTATGAGTGTTCCTATCTCTCCGTATCCATGCCAACATTTATTGTTTTGGGACTTTCTGATAAAAACCATTCTCACTGGAGTTAAGTGATATCTCCTTGTGGTTTTGATTTGTATTTCCCTGATGATTAGAGATGTTGAACACTTTTTCATATGTTTGTTGGCCATTAGCCTGTCTTCTTTTGAAAAATATCTGTTCATGTCCTTTTCCCACTTTTTAATGAAGTTGTTTGGTTTTTTCTTATGATTTTCCTGAGTTCTATATAGATTTTAGTTATCAGCCCTTTATCTGCTGTGTAGCATGTGAATAGTTTCTCCCATTCTGTAGGTTGTCTGCTAGCTCTTGTGGCAGTTTCTTTGGCTGTGCAGAAGCTTTTTAATTTGAGTAAGGTGGTGAAAGACCTCTACAGAGGGAGCTATGAAACACTGAGGAAGGAAATAGCAGAGGACATAAATAGGTGGAAAACCATACTCATGTTCATGGGTCCACAGAATCAACATTGTTAAAATGTCTACACTACCCAAAGTGATCTACAAATTCAATTCAATCCATATTAAAATACCAACATCATTTTTCACAGATATAGAAAAAATAATTCTATGCTTCGTATGGAACCAGAGAAGACTCCATATAGCAAAAGCAATCTTAAGCAAAAAGAACAAATTGGGAGGAATCAATTTACCCAAATTCAAGCTATACTACAAGGCTTTAGTAACTAGAATAGATGGTACTGGCTCAAGAACGGAGACATAGACCAATGGAACAAAACTGAGAACCCAGATATAAAACCATTCTCATATTGTCATCTAATCTTTGACAAAGCAGACAAAAACATACACTGGGAAAAAGAATCCTTATTCAATAAGTGGTGCTGGGAAAATTGGATAACTGCATGTAGACGATTGAAACAGGATCCACACCTCACCTCTCACAAAAATCAACTCATGGTGGATAACAGACTTAAACCTAAGGTGTGAAACTATAAGAATTTTAGAAGAAAATGTTGAAAAAACCCTTATAGACATCGGCCTAGGGAAGGAATTTATGAAGATGATCTCAAAGGCACTCACAGCAATAGCAAAAATAAATAAATGGGAACTGTTACCTCTGCTTTTTTTTTTTTTATTTCTTTATGTTTTTCTACCTTCCAATGGGTTTCTTTAATATACTTTAGATTTCAATTTTAATATATCTGTAGTGTTTGTGAGTGCATCTCTTTTGGAAATGCTTTTAATGATCACTCTAAACATAACTCTCTCTCTCTATCTATATATATACACACACATACACCCCCACACACACATTATATACATATTAAAATTTCTCTCTCTCTCTCTCTCTACACACACACACACACACACACACACACAGAGCCTACTATTATCAACATTTTACCAGTCTGAGCAAAGAATAGAAATCTTACCTTCTTTAACCTCCATTTACTTCCACCAATATAATAATTATCTTAAATATTTTCTCTACATAGATTTCTTCAATTGTCATATGTATAAGTGAGAAAATTCCAGAGGACAGGGAAAGTCTTATATTTACATACATTTTGTTCTTTCCACATTTTTTCTTCCTGATGTTTCAAGATTCCTTATATTATTACATCTTTTCTATTTAGAGAAATTTCTTTAACCATTATTTAGAGTAGGTGCATGGTGATACTTTTATTTTTCTTTATTTTAGAATGTCTTGATTTTCCCTGAATTCCTGAATGATATAGATTTGTAGGTTGATAATTCTTTAGCAACTCAAAAATATTGTGCCATTTACTTCTGCCCTGCATAATTTCTGATGAAAAATCTATTGATAATGAATTGTTTCTAACCTATAGCTAATACGCCATTTCTCACTAGAGGCTTTCATGATATTTATTTAAGCTTTCAGAGTTTAATTATGATGTGACTTGGCATGGATTTGTGTTTATCCTGTTTGTTATTGGCTCAGCTTCTTGAATCTATAGATTTATGTCTGTTTGTAAATTTGGAAACTTTTCAGCCATTTTTCCTCTGACTACACTTTCAATTCCATGAATATTTGATCTTCTATTATAGTCCCACAAATCTCTTAGGCTCTTTCACCCTCTCTTTCGTTCTCTCTCTCTGACTCTATTTTTTCTGTTGTTGATTAAATAATTTGTGTTGTCCTACATTCAAATACATTAATTCTTTGTACTGTCCTCCCTGGTGTGCTGTTGAGTTCATGCAATGATTTTTTTTTTCTCACTTTGGCTAATTCATTTTTTTTTTCAGTTCTATAATTTCTATTTGGTTCCTATCTTTTGGTTATGTGATGACATTCTATATTTTTATTTGATTTAACTGTGTTTGTATTTGCTCATTGAAAAAATTTTATAATAGCTCCTTTAAAATCCCTGTCAGATAATTCTAATATCTGTGTCATTTTGGTTTTGGTGTCTTACGATTGTCTTTTCTCATTCAATTTGAGATCTTCCTGGTTCTTGGCGTGATGAATGATTTTGTGTTGAAGTGTGGACATTTTCAGCATTACGATCTGAGAACTCAGGATCTTATTTAAGTCTTCCAGCTCTCTGGCTGGTGAAGGGGGGCTCCTTTCACCACTAGGGGGGCTGATGCTGGTGGGGAGAGATCCCTTGTTGTTTCTGGGTGAGGACAGGGGTTCACTCTCTTCACTTGGCCTCTGTTGACACTACCGTGGCTGAAGGAGGAGGGCACACTATGGCCCTGACATGCAGCCTCCCCAACACTGTGGGTGAGGCGTGGCCTGGCTCACCCTGGGTCGTGGTACAAGCTCTGACTCTCCACTGGGTACAGATGGTTCTACTCCAGGGAGAGGGGAAGGAGGCCCCATTACTGGTGAGGGTGCCATTACAGGCTTCCCAAATGGCTCACATTGACATCCAGGTGTCTATAAAATAGTGATCCCACTAATACTAATATTGTAGGTAAAAATAAATTACTAGCATTGAGGTGAAAATTAAGTGTTGAAAGAAAACGAAGGATGGATAGGCTCCTCACTATTTATAGGACATTCAGAACATACACGTCATGCCGAGTCTATTCTCCTAATTTTACTATCCATGGCCCATCATCATTTGTCTCCGACACAGCTTTCCTATTCCCTCCACTTCTCCCTGTTATTTGCCCTGCACTCCAGCCAAATCAGTGGTTTGTGGAGATCCACCCCACACCCCACACATGCCCTCTGGCACTCGTTCCTTCTGCCCAGAAAACTCTCTCTTCTCTTCAGCACACTCAACTATCACCACTGCAGCCCTTGTCTGAAGACCCCCTTGCTGATAAGTCTTGTTTAACTTCCACTCCTCTAAAATCTGAAGTTATCCTTAGCATACTTTCAGCAAATCCCCTGGTACGTTACTAGTATTTTTTCACAGGTATGTGTCCTGGTACCCAGATTACCTTGCAAAGCCTCTCGGGAAAGGTTGGAAGAGTATGGTGCTCAGAAAAACCATTTTTAATGGCTCTACTTGTGTTCTTTTAGGCCAGTCATTTGAAAGATTGAATGAGGAGAAATCAAAGAGAATCATATTAAGAGGCAGTGGTTTGAGACACAATAAAATTGAATGATCAGATCATTATTGGAAAAATGATTTTTAAAACTGAAGGCATCAATAAAAAGCATGCAAAAGGAAATTTAGAAAAGAAAAAAAATAACTCAAAGTTCATTTTCATATGCAATTGCAAGGATGTATTAACTTCAGGATGGAGTTTAAATTCATTTCATGTTTTTTGTTATTATTATCCTACAGTAATGTCTGCTCAGAATCTAACGCATCAGAATTTTTTAAATTGCAGTATCCCTTTATAATTATATTTTAAGCACTAATTTATATCTCCTCACTTAACAAAAATCATTCCCCGCACTTTGATATATTGAGCAGTTTTGGTGGGCTTTGTTGTGTTTTGTTTTCAGTTTCTTCATTTGATCATTTATTTACATTAGCTGCATATTCTTAGAATTCTTAAGAAGATATTCAAATCTGACACATAATGGAGGTTCTCTGAGACAAAGTTTGTTTTGTTGGGTTTGCATTTTCTTTATGATAGAAAATCTACAACATCATTAATGCCCTAGGCTTTTTCTAGCTTTCTGCTCTACCATCAAAAGCACGTGGCTGGCTTTCACCTTCCTGCTTGTCCCTGGATCACAAAAGCAATGTCCTATCTCCAAACCCAGCCCTTATTCCAGGAAGGAAGAAGATAAAAGTGACCCCCCAAAAAGAGATGACATCTATTCCAGAAAAGCAAACTTTCCCAGAAATTCCCAGCTGACTTACATTTCCATCTCCTTGGCCATAACTGTGTTGCCCAAGCTGCAAAGAGAGGGTGGTAAGTATCATTCTTTTATTATTTTATACTAGTATATTGCAACACTGAAAACAAAACAAAGCAAAAAAACAGTGCTGAGTCTGTGAAGAAGGGAAGAGTGGATTTGGGGTAGGAAACTAGCATTGTTTGCCCCACTAGGGGCAATATTAACTCTCTTAGTATTAGCTGATGAAAATTTACCTAGCTCTTAAAAGGTAAGTCCCCAGTGCCTTTGGACATAATGTAAAAGTGTTTTCCCGAGCAGCAGCTCTTCTGGAAACACCGTGAGACTTGGCTGGGTGACACCAGGGCCCCGAAAGTCCTGCTGTTCTGCGTGCTTCCTCCTTGGACAGCACTTGACACGCGTCAATATCTGCTAGTTCTTGGGCCCCACGCTGATGTCTGCCTCTCCTTTTCATGTCAACCACCAGGACAAATGTCACAATTTCTACCTGTGCTTTGATTGTCACGTTTTGAGTTCAAGAGTTTTCCTTTGCATTTCAAGAGTGGGTAATATCCCGATCATTGATAAAACGTCTACAGAATTGCTTAAAAATGACCAGCATAAAAGGGCTTCCCTATAAGGAACCCCATTTTTACCACCCATTCAGCACAGAGCAGTCTCCCTTTAGCACATGCTATTAAGGCAAACACATCTTCACTATAGTACGTGCATTTTGAGATAACCACAGATCAGACAGAAAGGCAAAAACATAAAACACAATCAACCTTTGCTCTGTTTGAACCACGTAAAGTTATGTGGTTGCAACTGATAACCTATCTGCATTAGAAATGCTTCCTTTTGTCAGCACTGGGGCTTTTGTTAATATTTTTTTTTTAAGGAGAAAAAAAGTTTCTCAACTTAGCATAGCAAAGCCCTTTTCTAAAGGGCCTATAAATAATTTTGAATTCCTGGTGCTGCCTCGAAATGTAGCTCTTCTGAGCTGCAATGTCGGCTATTTCTCTGAAACTGGAGTAGTCATTCAAAAATAGTTTCACTCAATTTAACTGCCTATTGAACCCTCTAAATTACAGATATTAAGTCTTTGGTTTCACAACAAACTTAATGAACAGTTCTGACAATCTATAAGCAAGGCCACTGGAAATTCATGGGCCAGATGGAATCACAGATTACACCATTTTCCTACTGGCCTGCAATTTTCTGGCACCTGGATCGACATTCCAGGGATACATATTATGTCTGGTGTGATAGTCCCTGCCTCTAATAACTGAATTTGTGTTTTAGAAAGCTCGTTGCAAGCAGAGAAATGGCTGCTAACTTTTACTCACGATTCTTTGCAATATCAAGCTAGAGCTGAAGCTATTGGTATTTAGAATGCAAGGTGGTCTAAGGAGACTCTGTCAGGAGAAATTCACCTGAAGCAGAAGAGGGACCGTGAGAACAGGCAGGGTGACGCAAGTGAGAGCAAAGGAATGGAGAGAAACCTGTGAAATCAGAAGGTGTGAAATAAGAAAATATGTCCATAACACAGGAGGAGAAGCAGGCAGGTTGAAATTCAGGATATTCCCCCAAGAATCTCTTGATTATTCATGACAAAATTGGTATTAATGACACACATTTTGCTCTAAAGATCCAACATACCTGCTTTATAGTGGCTTTAAGGGGAGTGCGCTAATCCCTGAGAGATTCCTTTCCACGTCCTGAAATGTGGCGAAGTGTCCATGACAAGACTGCATACAGTGGTCTGTGAGGATGTGAGTCAATCTTTCCACTGAGGATGCTCAGGGCTGCAGCCGCTGTGCTGCGGTGTAGGATCAATTTGCTCTTTTCCAAGAACACCTATCACTCTTCTCCCCCCATCTTTGTATTTATCATGCTGTAGTCCAGTGATTTATTTATTCACTTACGATTTACCCCTCTGTCTTCCCCAGAGTAGGCGAGGGTTCCTGATACATCTCCACGTCCCTCTTGTCAAGGGGAGGCCTGAAAAGCAGTAAACCCTTGGGAAATGCTGGCTGACTAAGTGTGTGTTCTAATTTCCTGGGGCATGTTGAATGATTCCCTCTTATGAGAATCAGACAACATTTAAAACATGGATTTTTGCTTAAAGGAGATCACCCTACAGAGAAGGCAAAACAAAACTTCAAATACTCAAATATGCGAAAGGCAAAGACCAGCCCTGAATGTGGTCCGCAGTATCCCGCACCCTCTTTGAAGGACTTTGTGAACATTTTTTCTCCTCAACGCTTCTTGCTGGACCCATTGTAGATATAGGGTGGGGTGGGGGTGGGAGGATCCGTCCATCCAGCAGGAAGCAGAGAATCTGTCTCCTTGTTCCTATGGATAGAATGTCTTTGGCATTATATATTACACACAAAACTTGTTATTAAAAAATAACTACAGAATAGAACTGTTTGGTAGCAGAGGCTGAGCGCTGGAGGAGGGGCCGTGCAACTGCCTTATGTTATAGCTGCAGAGGCGAAGACCACGTGGGAGAAGTGCGTCTCCCACGTGAGTGGGGCCCTTTCCTGGTCAGTGCCACGCTACCAACCTAGGGTCCCTGCACCACTTGGCATTCCAAAATCTGGCAAGTGGTGTTTTCACATGTTTTTCATATGTTTTTAAAAAAACTAATGAAAATTAGATTTTTGTTGTCTATTGAGTTGCCAAAATAGCTAAAAATTTAGTTGTTTTGTAGGTAAGAGGGAGCTGATTTTTTTTTTTAACTTCTGGCTGAAATTATGGTGACACAATATGGTCAGATTCATTATTTGATGACGGACTGATAGGCAGAGATGTGCCAGTGATACCTAAGTTACGATAAACGTTATGCACTATTTATTAAATGTACTTTGTTTTGGTTTTTAGGCACTCTTTAAAGTTTTGTTGGGGAGTATGAAGATGAGTCCATGCTGGGAGAAAGTCTGCTATGTCTGAGAGAGGATGCTCACCAAATATCCCATCTTCTTCTCCAAATTGTCCTGAGCTCCTGGCTGTCAGGCACAGCCAAATACCTATAAACTGTGAACAAAAATGATGTGCTTCATTCCCAGCCTGGGGCAACCAAAAGCTCTCATGCAATTTGCTCATTTTTCTGCCCTCCCTGCAGTGACGTAAGAGTGTCCCATGTGGTTCCAAATGTAGGAGGCTCATTCTCACCCCCAGGCGCCGCCAGTCCTTCTAGCACACAGAACAGGAGGCAGAAACTAACCCCTGTGTGGTAAACCATGGAGAATACAGGTCCTTGGGAACTTCAGTATACACTAAGTTAACCTAACTGGGTCAAGATCCAATTTGTCCAACACTTAAGTACTCTGTCAGGTGCTTTTGAATCACGATTTCATTTAGTTCTTAGGAAAGCCCGTGACAGAGCTGTGATATCTCCACTTTTCTTTTTGGATTTTATAGATGCGGAAGAGCTGAGACCTGCATTCACTTCCAGGGCTCCACATTTAGTAAATAGCTGCACAGTTGGACTGGGATCCAATTCTTGCAGACCCCTGCCCACGCAGCCCCACTCACCAGGTCAACGGGATGGACACTGAAAATTCACTGAGAAAGTGGCAGAGTCCTCCTGAGCTCAATCCACCACTCCAGGACCTCCCCTGTTCTGAAACAATTATTTTTTATTGTTGTTTAAAGTATGTTCAAAAGGAATCCTCTGCCGTCACGTCACCCCCATCATGGCCATCAGAAGACCTTTCCTTTTCTAAAAAAATAAAAAATGGTGGATAGATTTTCTAAACTTCAACCTTAAATTTTGTGTCTGATGTATCCATCACTGTGCTAACTTTGACAAAGGAAGTCTGAAGTTGTTTGCTGTGGCATGAGACGCAAGGAGTCAGATTTGCATATATTTCGAATTGTCTAAGGGGATTTTTCTTCCCCTCCTCCACCTCCTGCTCAGTGATGTATCTATTTTCTTTACCTTCAAGTGGGCCGTGCATCGCCAGAAAGGTAAAATGTAGAAGTCAGCAGTCTCTGGCGGAGATGCACGCAGAGATGGAGCTGTGCTGTGCTGCTCTCAGACTGATTAAATAAACGATGCCGAGGGAGTAGAATGAGACCGGATCATACTCTAGCAAATGAAAGCAATGCATTAGAATGCAGCTTTAGGGTCTAATTTAAAAATATAATGCAGGCACCAGCAGAAGCCTTTAAAATATCGGCAGCAGCTGTCTTTATGCCACACTTCATATAGAGGACAGAGTGCATTCAAAGACAAGTGTGATCCACAGAACCGTTCAGCTCCCCTTATATTTCCTAGTGCTCCCATTTCTTTTAAATACATTTTATTTAAAGAAAATTTTTACGTCTATTTTTCCATATGCTATTGCAAAATTACTCAAAACCAACCTCAGAGATAGCTTCAAACTATTAATTCCTGTATGCATTTTTCATTCACACTTCCCTCCATCCAACATTTATTTAGAACCTACTATTTGCAGACTGTAAAAGGAAGACTGTTACCTTCAGGGGGAAAAACTGGAAGTACTGCAGGGAACCTGGTTGGAACTGACTTTCCTTTTTCCATCTCACAGCTTTGTCTGGAGCCCAAGGGGATCATTTCTCATATAAACACTTCCATTTTCCTCTGGAGGTTATGAGGAGATGATGAAGGACAAAAGCGCTATTGTTCTCTCCCTTCCAGCCTTAATCTCCCCCAGTGGTGTTTTATCAAGTTCTGCATTTCTGAGTGTTTCTCCCTCTCCTGCTCCTCCTGTTTTTAAGTCGGTAAGGAGGAGTTCAAATGCCAAGCAAAGCGCTGATGCAAGCACCCTGCTATCTGTTTGGAGATGAGCTTGGAAGATTTATCAATTAGGGAGGATTTTGTGATGCGCAAGTGGGGAACTGTTTCCAGAGCTACCTACTTTGTAACACTGAGATAAAAGCATTTCCAGACTCTTTACCTTAGGGCGGCATTCCAGCTGACCGAAGGGAAAAAGTCAGAGATGCGAATGCTGCTGACCTGAGAATTTAGGGCATCATGGCACCCCTCAGACCCATTACTTTGGACTTGTGATGAGTTTTTTCTTTCCAAGAGCTTTACAGCAAGAGGCACCTAAAGGGATTTTTCCCCTAGATGAATCTGACTGGGCATGATGTTCATTAGGAATATAAAACTGCCATTCACATATTTTGGAGACAGATAAATTTGAAAATTCACCTTGAACATGTATTTTCTCATAAACTCTAGTGTCTTAAGTGTAAGAAACACCCTTAAAGTGAATCAGCAGGCTATACAGAAAACCCCTGAATGTGATTCTTAACAAAATTTTGGTTCAATATGTGGAAAGTAAAAGAAAATAATGTGCTCTTAAAGAGAAAAAGTAAAAATAAGTTAAAAATTGGAGCCAACCTTATTATGCAACTAGCTGTAAAACTGGCACAATCTGAAGTATGATCGACTCTGACTTTTCCTCATTTTGAAGAAGAGGCTCAGACGAGAGAAGTAGTAGTACTTGAAGCTCATAGCTGGGAGCCGCAGAGGTGGGATCAAATGGATCTCTTGGTCCCCCAGTTCCTGTCTGCTGTGTTCAGACCTAAGCATTGCTTGAGTTTTGTTTTCATGTTTGTTTTTAGCACAGTCAAGGTATTCCTGGGAGTTTACTTTGGCCACAATAAGAGTGGCCTTGGGTCTATCAAGTCCACTTAGACCTATACACCCTTGGCGTGGATGTCACCTATCAAAATGTGAACACATAACGTGCACTTCTAGAGGGTGGGTGATGGCTATTTATTTTGTATAGATTTTGCCATCTGCAGAGGAGCACGTGATAAATATTTGAGTTTCTTCAAATGGGCACATGAGAAATGCTTTGATGATACATTGGACTTGCCTTCTGCAATTTATTTAAAATTATCTATCTGAGAATGTAGCTACTATGGAAGTGAACAGACCTGTAATATTTCCCCCGGAAACACTTATTCAGAGACCACAACATTTTATGGAGATCTTCTTGAATTTTCAGTGCTTGGTGCTTCTACTCTGAGTTTTTTGACACGTTAAATCAGGCCATGAAGCCATCTGTGTCTCAAATAAAGTTTCTTATTAATTTTTGTATAAACCACGGTCCCTCTACTTTCTTTATTGGATCCTACTGCAGAAAAGACAGAATATGCCTTTATTTTTTTAAAGATATATTTCAATAGATCCGTCTGTCAAAGATGCAAAATAAATCTACTTTCTCAAACTTCTGCTGCTGAGAGGGAGAAAATACCTTTTTTTCATTCATTCTCATATTTGCATGGGAAAAATGGAAGCCTAGGAATAACGGCAAGAAAAACAAGTATGTAAAATGTGAAATACAGAGACCTTTCACTGGAACACACATTCAGGGATGTGTGCACAGGACTACACGGGGCTCTGCCTGTAGGGTCCCTGCCCAGGCCTGACTGATGGGCCCCAGAATGTCAGGAAAACAGTGAATTGATCCTCTTTTCCTTATACACAGGCTATAAGCCAAAAAGACTTTTTAAAATTGTGTAGAGTTCCCAATGTTTGTTTAAGATCAGGACCCCCCCCCCAGATTTACCTTTACTTGTATTCTCTTCTAATCCTCTACGTTAAAGTTAAAAATAGGTAAAACCAACTATTATAGGTTGAATTACATTCCCTCCAAATTTGTATGCTGAAGTCCTAACCCCCACAGCCTCTGACTGTGACCTTATTGGGAAACAGGGTCATTGCAGACGCAATTAATCAAGATGAGGTCACACTGGAGTAGGGTGGGCCCCTAATCCAATGTGACTGGTATCCTTAGAAAACGAAAAGTTCTGAACAAGACACACACACACACACACACACACACACACAGAGGACAGCATAGGAAGGTGAGGGCTGAGATCAGGGTGGTGCTTCCACAAGCCAAGGGACACCAAAGACTGCCAGGACACCCACAGGAGCTAGGCAAGAGGCCTGCCACCAACTCTCCCCCACAGCCCTCGGAAGAAACCAACCCTGCTGACACCTTGACTTTGGACTCCCAGCATCCAGAACTGGAAAACAGGATATTTCTGTTGTTTGAAACCACCCAGTGTGAGGTACTATGTTACAGCAGCCCTAGGAAACTAATATAACTTTACTTATTTTTTCACTATTTTAGATTTTTTTTCTATAGCATAATTAAAAAAAAAAGCTAGCAAAAACAAGACTGAATGAAGTCATGGGAAGACAGGATCATTGAGTCGCCCCAGTGAGCTGCATCTCACAGGGCAAGGGTGTGCAGGTTTTCTGCATTTCAGAGTGTTGTGCGGATGAGATTTGTCCTACCCAACTTCGGCCGGCTCCCTCTCTCCAGAGAGAAACACATGGACGGGACGAAAGTAAATTACATTCTTATTTGTAATGTTTCCAGTTTTTCTTCTTCTACTTGTGCCTGGAAGATCCAGGGCTCTTTTTTCCGCAAAATGAGGTTGTTCTAGTATTCTGCACCTTCCAGCTCTGAAACAAATGCAAGGTCGCACCACAGCCCTCCTGGCTTCAGGTGGGGAACCCTCCCCATGTTTACCGAGTCCTACCTGTCATACATCTTATCGCTGCACACACCTTGACATTCTTTCCCCTTAGATGGGAACGCTTTCCTCAGCTCATACTTCAGAGCACTGCCCTTGACATGTCAAGAAAAGTTGCTTTTATTTTTTGGAATTTAAAACCATTCTTCTCTCTCCTCTTTTGGAACAAAGCCTATCTTTCAACGAACATTTTGTTTTAGGCTCTCTCCTCCCCTCTCCTAAATTTATGAATGCCATTTATTCCATGAGTTGTGAATCTCAGAGCAAGAAAGATTTATATTAATAAAAAAATCACCAAAAAAAGTTAACAAATGTTATTCCCATGACATCATGTTTAATTTTTGCAGAGGAAAGTGATAGAAGGTAGACACAGACTGCCTTAGCACCCCTAAGACTGGAAATGCTGGAAGCTCAGGACAACTAGGGACTTGTGTGATAAATAATTCCTGGGGACATTTATTTGAATTAGATACTCCCTGTTGAAAGTGATGAGTGCAGTTCCCCCACACTGCCTGGGCCTCCCTGGACAGGGCACAGAGCTGTGACACCTGTGAAGGGCCCCGTGAAGCAGCCTAGAGCTCCTCCTGAGCCCAGGTAGGGTAGCGTGACCTGCTTGGGGAGAAAAAGGCTGGCCAGACATGGAACAGATACCTTGACCTGGCTCTGAAGGGGCTACTTCCCTCCTCTGTCTTTTCCAAGAGAACCATGGAAGAAGATGGCCCAGGTGAGGAAGCTCTCAGCCTTGAACGTGCGTGTTACACCAGACCTCTGGGCAAAGGGGACTCACAAGTGCAAAGAATGTCTAAGAAAGGACAGCACAGGGGCTTAGGTCTTGACGACTATGCCCAGGAGAATCTCATAGCAGGCATTTAAGTGTTGAAGGCTTTTATCATCTCTTTTTTTATTAGAACAAACTTTTAAAGCCACGTGTAGATGTCTGGAAGGTCATTAGAAATGGCTTACAATAAAATAAAATGCCGTTTGTGTTTTGGTCACGGGTCTTTCTACGTCACAGTATGGAAGCAGACATGTAAAAAACCTCTAGCCTTTCTAGTATATCATTCCCATATTCAAGAACTGATATCAGCTTGTGACTCTCTGACAAATAAACAGAGAGATGGATATTGCAGTTTGAAAAAATGATCTTTTACAGGAGAGCCTTGTGTATTTTCAGACTTATGCCAAGTGTTGGGACCCCACAAAATTACTATGGTTTGAAAGAAGCAAAGATACCAGTTCCCTTTCCTCTGCCTTATGAGTATGGATGTTGCTTTTCCTTATTTTTATTTTCCATGTATACATGTCCTGACTTGATCATTCCTGACGTGTTTTCATAAAGGCAGCTTACAATAATATGACAAAGAGGGTTAAAACCCATAAAGGCAGCACAATGAGAGAGAGAGAGAGAGAGAGAGAGAGAGAGAGAGAGAGAGAGAGAGAGAGAGAAGGAAAGAGTAAGGAGAGAGGAAAAGACGATAAAGAAAGAACATATTGAGCTTCCTACCAACCACGACACAAGAAAATCTCACGAAGGACACACCATCCATCACTTAATAAGATGGCTCATTCCGTTTCACAGGAGAGCAAAGTCATTTCAAGCCTCAAAGTTCTAAGATAAACATGTCATGTAAAACATTCATGTGTGCGACATTTAGAACATGACAGAACAAGTCTTCACTAATCGTTCTTCGCAAACGCAGAGGCGGTCTGTGTGTCTGTGTTTGACGCTGGCTTCCAGAGACAGCCAGCAGACGGTGCAAGCCCCGCCGCTCTGTGAGGAAGGGCTGGCACAGGGGCTGGGGGCTGCAGAGACAGCTAAGGATATGGGTCCCAGGTGTGAAGCTGTTTTCTAATCTGACTTAAATTATGAAAAAAAAAACCTGGAGAGCCTTGAAAAGTAAATAGTTACTGGTAATCTTTAGCTTATTCCCTTCACATACCAGCTGTCCCAGAGGATTTATAATGAGAACAGCAGGGCAGGCTACTCAAACGGATGCCATTAGGGGGACAGAGGGCAGACATTTTGTGTTATTGACCGAAAGAAGATCAATATGTTCTACCAAGCTCAGAGAAAACCACTCATCCTGTCTGTGAAAAATGAAAGCCTGACACAGAGTCGCGCCTGATGGAAGGTTTCCTCGGACCGTGGAGAAGAGGAGGGCTGTCTCCAGGCCGGGTCAGTCCTTTTGTGGGGGCAGAAATCGCAATCCCCACCCCACAGCACAGCACCTGCACTGAGGGAGTGTGGGAACGCAGACACTGCCACTGTCGGGAGTTAGAGAAGAAGAGAAAAATACATGAAAAGAATGTAAGAATTAATAAAGACCCAAACAGTGATGATTCAGCTAGGACACAAAGCAAACTAAAAAGCCAATGGAACAATGGCTGAAAGTAGGTAGTATTTTTTTTTATGAAAATTCTAATTTATAAAAAGAAAATATAATCCTTTGGCAAGAGCATTTATCAAAAACCAGGAGCAAACATTATATTAAAAAAAGACTTATTCAGAAAAGTCCCATTAAAATCAAGAGAAAAGACAAGGATACCAAATTATCCATGATGGTTTTATAGGGACTGTGTGATACGATGGAAACAACACAGTGGGGTAGTTATCTGAAATGAAGACAAATTATTCTTACCTACAGATACTGGTATATGTTGAGAAAATAAAAGAGCATCAATTAAAATGGTTATAACTGATAAGAAAATTTCCATATGTAGCAGAATATGGGAGATATATAGTAACTTTCTTTTAATCATCAGATAGAGAATTAAATGGAAAAAGTAAAACATCGAGTTTATTCACACAATACATAACTACAAAGTATATGATATTAAATGCAACAAGAAAGATGCAAGTCTCATATAAAATAAACTATGTTTTAAGGAAAGATATAAAGAAATAATAAAGAATGATAAGCCTTATCCCTAGTTAAGACGTCAATCCCCTAAAATAAACATAATAGTTAAATTCAGTAATGTTTCTCTCAAAATGTTAACAAGGACATATTTGGGAATGGGACAAATTGAACATAAAATTTATGTGAGAGGATAAATGTGTGAGGATTGTCAAGAACTATTTGAAATATATATGCATAATTGGGGTGTATTTGTCTTTTCAGATGGTAAAATATTCTAAGAAGTTACTATTATAACAAAATATGGCTAGTCCAGAAGAGCAGAACACAGGACTGATAAACATGTCCAAGAATGCTTGGAATTTAATCTACAGTGCACCTGGTGTTGCAAACAGAGAAGAAGAAGGCTAGGTTTTTCTCTAAATAATGCTGAGCAAATAGGGTAAACATTTGGAGAAAAAAATAAGCTCTATCATTGCTTTACACTCTACATAAATTCCAAACAAACCTCAAAAATGCAAGTTTGTTAAAACTAATATGAGATAATTTTAAAGCATTTGTGGGGGAAGTCTTCCTAAACACAATAGGAAAACGTAAAGCTACTGAGCAAATAATGACCAATTTAATATTTAAATACTAAATCTTCTATAAATCAAATATAACAGAAACTTAGTCAAAGAATAATCTATGGAGAACTTTGTCCCATTGGTGACAAAGTTTTAATATCCGTCACATAGGTAAGTTCCTAAAATTTATTCTAAAGATACAAGCATGACTGGAAAAATACTGAGAGGATGTGAAAAGGCAACCAACAAGAAATAAAAGGTCAATATGTGGGAAAATGAAACTTGTGTGATAGATTCAATGCCATTATGTGCCCATAAATCGATAAATGCTGAAACTATTGCTAGCATCTAATGGGTGCATGAGGAACCAACGTTTTCACACACTGTGGAGAGGGGTGTACCCTGCCTCATATTCTCACTGCCCTCCCTGCCCAGCTTAGAGGAGAGGGTCATCCATTACAGTCACTCCATGGATATGCCTTCAACTGCCCTAAGCTTTCGTTATAATTCAACCACAAAAGCACTGATGAAAACCCTCATTAAATCCAAATCTCTGCTATCTCTGTTCTCTGAGCAGCTGAGTTTTGCTGGATGAAACACACACACGCAGACACACTCACACACACATACGCTCTTGCACACATGCACCCAGAAGCACACATTTTGATGAATTCCATTCTCTTTGTGTGTTCTCTTCCACCCTATTATTCTGGCACACTGGCTTCAGTGCCCCTCTCCAATGAATGACCTCATCGACTTTTCACCATTTGTCCCCAACCCTTGACCCACACTTTCTTTCTTAGAGTCAATCAACTGTCATAGTCACTGCTCCATTGACACAGCCTCAAAGGCACACACACACACTCACACACTCCCACACCATTTGATGTCTCTACTTAAAGAAAATAGAAGTAATCAAGCAGCAATCAACTTATTTCACACACCATGTCTGAAAAATATCTGTACTTGAACCCAGATATTCTTCCTTGCTTACTTTCATTTGTTTCCTTTTCTTCTATTTAACTGAGGACTCTGTGTGTCTGTTCTACCCCTCTCTGTCATCCCTTCTCCCATCCCAAAGGACTTTGCCCCCTCAAGCATCCTTTTGTGGACTGCTTGCCCTGAATATTCCCTTACTAAATCCGGAGGATTCCCTACATTTCTCTCTTGACTAGCTCTATTTTCTCCATTTCACATTTTCCTTCTCTTGGTGTCCCCACCCATTTTTAGTGGAGAACGCCCCTGCCGCAGCTTTCTGAAAAAGGGTCCCAGGCTGGTGCAGTTTTTTGAAAACTTCTAAGCATAAAGAGATCTATGAGAGTGTCACGTCTGGCTGGGCACAAAATTCTGCATTGAGCATCACTGTTCCTCGGAATGTCGAAGACCTTAGTGACTTGAAGCTTAAATTATTTCATTTGGAAATCCAAAGACATTCTGCCTTTTGATCATTTTGATGCAGTCATTTATTTTTTCTTCCTGGGAATCTTATAGAGTCCTCATTTCCCAATTCTTGATAATTTCACAGAATGCCTTTCCGTAGATTGCTTCACACTGCGCTGAGATGTCTGGTCACCCTTTCCACATGGAAACTCGCCCCCTTCAGTCTTGGGAAATTACCCTGAGCTATGCCAAGGAGTCTTTCCTCTCCTGCACTTTCTCTCTTCTCTCTATTATATGTTCTATTGTTAGGAACAATAGAATAATGTTCTATTGTTATGTTATGTTCCTGTTATGATCCCATAATCGTATTTCTTCTATCTTGTACATTCCACCTGTCTGCCTTTTGTTTTTCTGGAAAATTTCCTCAACTTAATCTTCTAACCCTTCTATTGTCTTCGTCATTTCTATTATTTTATTTTTAAATTATCCATAGCTCTTTTTAATTTTTATTTTAAAAAAATTTAAGGTGTACAAGTACCAGTGCTTTTTGTCACCTGGATGAATTGTGTCATGCTGAAGGCTGGGCTTTCAGTAGTAAGGGAATCATTTACTGACCGTTGTCTGCTCTGTGAGCTCAAGAGACTTGTCCTGGATTGTATGTTCTTTGAACCCATTAAATTCCCCTAAAAATCATTTGCTATCTCCCTTAAGTCATCCACATTTCCCATCTCCCTATCCCCTGTGAAGAAGGGTATATAAGCATCTGTACTGCAGTGGGTTGTGTGGTAAACACTCACCTGTGATTTCCCCCTATGCATGTTATAATAAAATAAATTCTGCAAAAAAAAAAAAATTCTAGGTTGGCTCAAAGGGTGGGAGTGAACACTGGGGAATTGGGGGGTGGGGGGTAGACCCAAGGCTGAGCGACATGGGGGGGTCACTGTGGAGGGGTGGGATATGCTTGAAAAGTAGTTGGGGAGCAGAATTAGGGATCTCAATAGGGGAAAGGAATTCCTCAAAAATTGATTCATGTGATTAATTGTACACCTTGGTAAATTCACTGAAAATCATTTAATTATACAATTGAGTGTTGGTTGTACGTAGATACAGTTGGAGCACTATGTATGTACTCTATGGACTACTTTGACAGAGTAGATTTTTAAATGTAACAAGATAAGTCAACTTGAGTGGTAATATATTTTGGGAAA